>CBVK0100650322.1:0-22440 GCA_900067695.1 Picea abies
AAAACCAAATCCCCTACCTCAAAACTGCGCTCAACTCTGTGTCGGTCTGCGTATATCTTATGTTGGCAATTTCTCCCTTGCTGATTGAAGAATCCTCTAACTCTCCTCCACCCAGTCCTTGGCCCCTGAGACCCTGCTATCCTCAAACATAGTCTCCATAAAAGAGGGTGCATCGTATCTGTTATCACTCTGTAAATTCCCAGAGGTTATTATGAGGTAAGAAGAAACTTATCAGATGTAACCTTAACCAACCGCTTTGAAATTGAAAGCTAGCCCTACCAGTTTCAGAGAGGGATCTCTTTGTTAGTTTTAGATTTGTTTGNNATTTGTTTGAGTTTTCAAAGATTTTAGGCTAGTTAAAAAGATTGTAACCGAGTTGTTTGTATTGTTTCTGAATGAAATGGTTGAATGTCACTTACGCTTCCATTGGGCTATGGGGTTTGTTTTTAAAAGATAGAATTCAAAGACAATTTGACAAGATCCGTTTCACAAACCGAGATAGTGCTAATGCTGGGTTCTTTAGAAATAAAAATGGTGTAATGCTGAAAAAATGAGATATTAGTTAATAACAAAAAAACATTTAAGAATTTCTTTGTTATAACCTCGGAAGAAAAACATTTAAATCTATAAAAGATTAAGAACAGAGTACGTGAAGGTAAATTATGCAAATTTAACTTCTTTTAAAGATCAGATTCAGAAAGACAATATGGTAACTAAGAGAACAGAGTACGTGAAGGTAAATTCTGCAACTTTAACTTCTTTTAAAGATTAGATTCAGAAAGACAATATAGTAACTGAGAAGGAAAAACTTGTACACAGATAGAAGGAACTTCACCAACAATTGACACGCAGGAATCCTGTGAAATTTCTCTTTGTATTACTAAAACGACTTCTTGATAAAAATTACAGCAACTAGAGCTTCCTCGGGCGTAAAGATCAACAACCCTCAATACTTCTAAGTGGGAAATATTTATATTAAAAGTTACAACGACCTTGTCATAAATGATCAGGACGTGATGGATTCTAAATTTAACTAACTAACTCAATAAGTTACAAAAGTTTAGGGACTGTTAATGATGTGTCGAATTCTTCAAGCTGATTTTGGGGACGGCTGATGGTGAGTCATCTATACGACTTTGTCTGATCTAATTGTTGACTGGACTTGAACACCTCATCTCCTACTCGATCAGATTGCATAGCTCTTCCCATCGTAGTTGACTGGGAATAGTGACTTTGAGTAATCTTTGGTATATTTCATCCATTCCTCTGTACTTGGCAAAAATTGGCCTGATGATGAAAATGTACCGGATCTCGTGATGTATGCTAATGTCTGGTTGCAAAGTTTCTAAGAACGTCTTACCTGTTAGGCTGCCTTGTATTCCTGAAAATTTTGAACTATCTTTGGCCACCATTGTAGCACCTTGTTTCCCCCAATCTGTAAAAATAACTATACTGGCCATGAACTGTGGCAAACTCAAAAATGTGAATGTGTGGTGTGAATGGACCTTGTGGAAAAAAGGTCGATGAATGTGAATAATATTATGAATATATATTGCAGGACTGCTGAGAGGGGATATGCTGAAAAAGAGACCACGATGGCTGAAGAAAGGTGGTGGAAGGCACCTGGAAAGGTGGCGTTAACTTCCACCGAAACCAATACTGTATTTGGACTTCACTGGCCCAGAGAACCAAGAGCGGCTCGCTGGCCCCGAATTAAATGACTCGTCAGGATTGGTAGGTAAAGGGCTCCTCATGAGTAATGAGGGATGGGGGTGAACCACCCATCCGTAGAGTCCTCAGACCTGACTACTGAGAGGAAGATCGTGCCACATGCAACCTCGTCGAAAGGAGAAAAGGCAGGAAGAGTGGGCGATGAGGGGGCAGACGCGAGGGAAAGAGGAAGAAGAACTATGGAAAAATATAGAGTGATAGCAGAGAAGAAGGAGAGTAACCTTCGTTCTCGGTCACTGGCAAACAGAGACGCAGTCTCGCAGCATCGTGATCTCAGCTCGGGGGTGGCTAGTGGTAAATCCGTTGGGAGTCGCTGAGCCTACGGTTCGGTGGAAACGAGCACCCCTCTCAGCAGTTGCACTCACATCTGGTGTTATTTCTGATAAGTGTTTTACATCTTGCATCTTGAAATTTATATGCTGACATGTATGCTCATAGTCTGTGCAGTTTTATGAATGATTTGAGTATAAGACTGCCTGTAGAGTGTTTTGATTTAGAAATGGTGGTTGCATGCTTATAATGGAAAGACTACGTATGGCTTATGTTTTATAAATCTCTATTTATATGCATACCGATCTAATTCAGACTTCAAGTTTGCTTTTGGGAAATCTATGTCCTTATTCGTCCCCAGGAAGATCCGAAATAGATCTCTCCACAGAGATGCTCTTCTTGGAAAGCTTACCAAGAACCTGGAAAAGGATTTGAAGGCGCAAGTCTTAGCAACCCTGTACGAGGAAGAATGATCCTCTTAGAATCCCGAAATAGTAGCGTAGGGATAAGTATCGATTGATGGACGAGATCCCGTCGGAAGATTTGCGGTCATTCACGACCGTTAGATTGGAGGAAGAAACGAGAGTGTTACATGCCTTAACCCTTTTCCTTTATCTTCGTGAGTAGCGAAGAAATCGGGACCGTAGATCCCCAAGGTCTGCGGGAGTATCTGGACCATTGGTTTTTCCACGTCCAGGGAGTAGTGGGAGAGTGCACAGCGTGGGACAGATCTGAGCCGTCAGATCTTAGTTAGAAAACCCGACAACCGTCCGATCTAAGGAGGATACATTTCACAAGATTGCCCATTCCGGGGATTCGGACTTCGGGATTTTGGAAGTCCTGATGACAAGAGATCGGGACACTCCATGGTGGAAGTCCCAATATAGATCTGGACTGTCCGATCTAAGGAGGATACGTGTCGCAAGATTGCCCATTCTGTGGATTCAAACTTCGGGATTTCAGAAGTCTCGAGGACAAGAGATCTGGACACTCCATGATGGAAATCACGAAACAACAAGAACTATCCATCTGAGGGAGTCACATTGGCCAAAGGATCGGAGCTGTCTGTCTGCAGAGGGACGCGTGTCGCGAGATCCTCCTCTTTGGAGACTCGGGCATCGGGACTCACAGAGGTGAATGTCTAGACTTTGCGAGTGGCGAAGTCGCGGAAGAATCTGAGCCGTCCGTTGGAAGGAGGACACATGTCGTGAGATCCTCTCTATCGAGGATTCGGACATCGGGAGTCAGAGGAGGAAGTCTCTTGACTTCGCGAGTGGCGAAGTTCTGAGAAGATCAGAACCGTCTGTATGAGGAGGACAGGTGGCAGAGATCGAGGGATCTCACAAACTCGGAGGTTCGTAAGGTGAGAGCCCGGGAGTTGGGTGCTCCAAGTCGCGAGTGGCGAAATCGCGAGGAGTAAGGATCACTGTTGGATCTAGGTCACGTGAGGACCGTTGGATCAGAGCCTCATTGTGCGTATCGCGCATTTGGAGGTTCGGAGGTTGAGAGGACCTCTTCTCGACATCAGAAGTCGTGAAGTGCCGAAAGCCGGGCACGAAGGAACACGTGGCAGAACCACAAAGTGGGGCTCGTATGATTGACAGGCGAACACGCGTCGCCTGGAGAAAGGAGTTAACACTTCGTTGACTTCTCGCATCTTAGGGACTCACGGGATAAGAGCATGAGTGCTCAACCTTTCGACGTCCGAAGTCGCGAAGTTGTGACGGGAGCTAGCGCTTAGCCTAGCCATTGGTCACGCATAGAGGGCGTTGACAGAAGGGAGCTATACCCATTACGTGATTTCAGATATTGTGAATTTAAGAAGGAAGAGTCAGGAGTTTCGACTCGCAAACTCGCGAGATTGCGAGCTGCGACAAGCACCTTCGGGAATAGGCCTTGGTCATAGCGCTGTGGTCGCTCGGAGAGGGTGGAGTTCGTGCCTAGTGTTGTTCGCACAGGGGAGCTTCCGAAAGGACCTGTGGATCGATTGGAAGAAGATTCCAGCTGGAACTCAAAAGGGGCCACTTCGGCTCATAAAAGACACTGAACGATCCTGAAGACCGGGAGGTCATGCAGAGACTCTGTCGAGGCAGAGGTGGCGTCTGCAGCCTGTGCTAAGCTCTGTAGGTTTTCGGGGATTCTTTCCCTCGAAGAAAAGGCAAAAAAATTATTACGCCGCAGTGGGTGTGCTACAACCGCGGACAACGTCTGTTTATAATCAGGAAGGGTCATTAACTTATCATTTAGGACCATTAAGCCCGGGAGACCTTTCTTTTGCAGAGCTTCGATCTTACTAAAAAATCTTTGAACTCCTGTGTCCATAATCTAGACTTTCTCTTCCAACTTCAGCATAAGCCCTCTCTTGGTTAGAACCCTCTTGACTTCGAGGATGGTTTCTGTCCTGTCCTCAATCTTCAAATCTTCTAATTCTTCCTTGGTTTTTGAATTCAGGAATCTAATGATCTCAGTGGCTTCTGTGGGCATTTCTCCTAGCTCTCCTTTTAATTTTTCAATAGCTTGCCTGCCTGCTCCTCTGTACCAGTTTTTTTTGCTCGAACATGATTTGCACCATAGGCCATATTTCATTTATGGATTTGGAGATATCCATCCAAATATTTTCCTTGGCCTCAACTAGTGTCTTGCCTGCCACTGATTGCTTTCGAAGTTGCTGCAATTCCTGTTTGAGTTTGTTTGATGTTTGTTTCTCCATGGAGTAGCTTGTTTGGTAGGAGGACTTGAGTTGCTGAAGATCCTCAAACTCCTTTTTCAATCTGCTAATCTCCGTCTCCTGTAAGTGCATTTCTTCCATAGATTTAGCTAATTCCACTGTCTTTTCCAGAGATGTCATTGGTGTTGCTGAGGGAATTTTTGCTGTGGAGGTTTTTGCTACCGATATTGTGCTTACCCCGCTAAGTGGAACTGTGCTCAATGGAATGATTTCCATAGGCGTTGATTTTTCTTCCTCGTTCACTAATCTTTCCAGTTCTGCTTCCATCTCTTTCAACTGTGCATTATGCTCCATGATCAACTTGAGCATCTTGTCCTTTTCACCGTTTGTCTCAGCTATCTTCTTTGCCTGTGCATCTTCCGTTGGTTGTTGTTTCAGTTGTTTCCTGAGAGATGCTATATCTGCATTTTTCGTTTTAAGCATCTCTTCGACTGCTTTCACATTCAAGGGGTCATACCCGATCTTGAGGACCAATTCTTCCAACATTTTAATTTTATTATCTTTTGCAAAGGATGATATCTTTTGTAACTTCAACTGTGTCTTAACATTACTCAGAGAGACCTAAAATTTCGCAACCGAAGTAGAGGCAGTTGCCAAAGTGGAGAAAACCATTTCTCCAGTTTGCCTGTGTAGATCCATTTGATCAGTAGGGTGTGTTGACCGCCTATTCAGCTAGGGGGTCAACTCATGTGCCATGAAGATGTGCATCATCAGATGCAAGTATGTTGAAGACAGTTTGGTTCTACTGGGCATTTTATGCCTGCAGCACAAAATTTTGTAAGCGAAATTTCCACACCCCTGCGTGGGTTAATGATGTAATAAGTCTGCATGGATCATAGTTAGGTCAGGTACCTTGGGATGTTTTCATTGGGAGAGCTCTTTTCACCAACGGTTTTTTATCCTTAGGTTGTCAACTGGGCTTTTCAGCTTGGTTGATTTCCCATGAGTTTTTCCATCACACTTGCAATAATTCCTCCAAAGTGGTGAACGACGTTCTAATGGTCTCATCCTTTGGTAGCTATTGTTTAGGAATGATGTAAATGACCATGTTAGACATTGTAGAAAGTTCCACAGAATTTCGTCGAGTCTAGATAGGTTTTTTTTTAATTAATTTTCCAAAGGTTGGGATTTTAATTATTTAATTAATTAAATGTTTTTGAGCAATTATTGTAAAAATTAGGGCCTTGGACTTTTGATAGGGGTATTTGTGTTAAAAAGAAATGGAATAGCACCCCCTATACCCATGGACCAAGTTTCAGCTTAGTTGGACAAGTTTTGCGATGCATTTGTCCACCCGGAGTGTCAGTCAGTTAAAACAACAATTTTAATTGCTAAGTATGACATTGCCGAAATGTCAATAATTGTAATAATGAGTTGGATGATGTGAAATGTTGAAATGATGGTTAGAGAGAGCCTCCCTAAGCATAACATAACCCTCCCAACCTTTTCCAACCTATTCTAGCCCCTTTCCCACCTTCTACACTCAAAAATCATGCCCCCCTAGGGGGATTGACGTTTTTCCTTGGTGGAGGTTGTTGTGGCTTATTTGTGGCCCCCTTTCATAAGTTATGACTCCATTTGACCTCCACATCACCTCCTAGGATGATCCCACTCCTTTTCTTTCATTAATCCCCCTCCATTCCTTCATTTTCACCTTTTTTTTGCCCCCTCCAAGAGGAGTTACGCCCCCCTCTTCTAGAAACTCCACAAATGATTTTTTTTAAATTATTTGAGACCTCTCACCTTCCTTGGCATCAATCCCAAGGCGTCCCACACCTCTTTGCTTGATCCCAACACCTCCTACATTTTTCTACACCCTAGATCTAGCTTTCAAACCCTAGATGGTGTGCCCTAGCCTTGAGATCTACTCATTTGCTTGGTGGTGGACACTTGGTTTAGATCCAAGAGAGGTAGGTTTGCCTCTCCAAGTATAAATAGATCTCATTTCTCACTCCCAACTCCCCATATCTTGAGTTATTGTTATGTTACTTGATTTTCCACTCTCTCTCTCTCTCTCATTGCTCCATCATTTCACTCTTTGGCTCTAGGGTTTGGAGTAATTATTTCTCCAACACCCCTCTTCTTGAAGCAATAATAAAGGAAACTTTGGAGGATATTTTGGGAATATCTACAAGTATTTTGGATCTTGCAAACATATGAGGTATAATCTTTTCAATTTGATATGATGCATGTATGAATGGATTTTAGGTAAAGTATTTTATTTGAGTAGGTTTTGCAAAGAGTATTCTTGTGAATCTATATATGTGGTTATCTAAGTAATGTGCAAGTATTTCACTTATTAGCTTAACCCTCCATATTATCCATTGTATGCATGCTATTGTATTGAGTTTTTGTAGGTTGAACCTCAAGGGTTTCATTAGATGTGCCTTGGGTAAAAGTCTATTATTTGAGACTCTCATACACTCTAAACAAGCTTCTCATATTGCTTCTTCTTCTTATATTTCTGTTGTAGCCCAAATTTCAGCTAGCATACTTAGTCTTATGGTCACAAAAACTTAAAATTTTTTCAGAAAATTTCTAAGGAAAAATTTTGCCCTAAAAAAGCGAAATTTTTCCAAGCTTGTATTATTGTGTGTAGCTCTCCTAGCAAGGGAAACCTTGTTGTTTTTGCAGGTATATCAGATCTGATTTGGAGAGGCTTGGCTACATCAAGAGGACCACACAACACTAGAAAACCCATCTAGGGGATTGGTAGCTATCTCTTTAACCTCCTCTTTCATTTCAGAAATTTTTAGTTGCCTACACCTTGGGAGAGTGATTGGCCAAGCCAACCCTCCAAAATCGTTGGGTTAGATTTTAGATTTCATTTAAGTTTTTCTTTTCCAAACCTCTTTGGCACAACATTGGTAAGCTTGCCTCCACCTTGTGCCATTGTGAGTGGTTTGTTCCTTTTTAAAGTTTGCTTAATAAGTAATTGCCTACACCTTGGGAGAGTCACCCCCAAAATCGTATGGCTAGGATGCTATAGATATGTGATGGCTTATATGTTTCAAATGGATTAGTATGCTCTAGAATAATCATCTTTATCATATCATCTTAATTTAATCCCTTAAGGCATATTTACATTTACATGCTTTAAGTTTTTTTCTTGCAAATATTTTCCACTTTAAGCATGGTGCCTTAGATGAGATGGATGACATGGTTAAATTTATATCTTAAAGCAATCTTATTTCTTGGGCATTCATAACTCTCATGCTTTCATTCTTGTTCATGGATATGTGAATGGTGAAGGACCTAGATCTTTATTTCAGCAAGTCTCTATCTCACTTAACACATTTCATATATGCAATAACATACATGGTTAAGTGGTTTTAAATTTCTTCATTTGCTATAATTGTTGGCAAGCTGTTCTTGCCCTTGCTTTATTTCCTTGCAAAGTTACATGTTATGGATGATGAATGATACGGATGTGTTAATCATGTTTATCTTAGGAGCTATTACATTCATGTTCATGTGTTTATGGTTTAAATCTTTATTTTCACAACACATCATTTCAAGCACTTTGCAGTTTCGGTTTTGGGCATAAATCACACTTTTCGGACATTTAAAATACTTCTAAAACACTCCAAACACACTTAAAGACTCACCCGCGAGTCATAATAATCTTTTAGACAACTTAGGATAGCCTAATTCAGCCATCTCCACCATCTAAAACGGGTTTGAGGAAAACAACGGAAGGAAGTGGTAGGGGATCGTCCCCTGATGCTCCAGGTGGGTGTCCTTTCCTGGAAGTACTCTTACTGGTCAGGGCTGACCGTGGAATCTAGGGTGGGCCTCGTTGCCTTACTATCTTGAGCACCTGACAATTATTTGGCTATAGGAGGAGGAGGTTTAAGGCTCCAAACATAGTTAGGGGGAGGGAAAAATAAAATTTACTTAATTTTTAAGAAACTCCTAACCACTTAGTTATATAGACAATCCATGTGTGTTGGGGGATCTTAGATGAATGTTTAGGAACACACATTGCAAGCACTTTCATGTTTACAATTCTTAATTGCAATCTTATGGTTTGACTTTCTAAATGTTTTAGATTTTTATGAGCATTGGAGTTTACAAAACTACACATCTTTTTTATGCTTTATGGTGTGATTCAAGAAGAAGTTGAGTATCCCATTTGGGGAGGCATCATCTTCTTGGATCTTGAGTGCTTTAGTGGTTGCCATTGAAAAGAAGTCCAATAGAGTAAGTGCTATTGGGGCATGTTCGGCTTATGTGATTGATCTTGAGTTAAATATTTCCTAAACTCTCACTTTGGGCATCATTGTATATCTTGTTCATTTGTATCTTTGTGTAATTGTTGTAACATCTCTTATTCTTTATTGTAAGTAATTGTATGCTTGTTTGTGGGGATAGTTTCAACATATTTTTACTTGTAATATTTTTGTAATTGAACCATTTTCAAACTTAGTTGACCCCTTGCCCAACATTAGGCACTAGTCATAGTTGACTTAGGGAAAGGGCTGCTTGTCATTTAATCTTGCACTTTGCATTTGCTACTTTAGCATCTTAGGTTAGTTTTCCCCCAATCCTTCTAACAATTTAAAACCAACTCCTAGAACTTCAAAGTTAAATCAAATCTAGTAACTAGGGTCTACACCCCTTGGCTTCCCTAGGAGTAAGCCTAGAAGGAAGAGGTTCCAGTCAAGGTGACAGTGTGGACTGTGAACCTAGGCATTGTGCCTCCAAGGACACACTAAGTGAGTTGGACTTTGATCACGTTTGCAAGTGTGTATTAGGACGGCAACAGGGTGCACATATCTGGTTTGGAACTCGAACGTTGCTCTTTTGTAGTCAGTGATTGCCTTTGGGTCAGGCACATGGGCCTGTAGAAAAGCCATGTGCATTCTACCCTTCTCTGTATCAAACACAGACAATAGTCTGTGCTGTGCCGTGGATGTCTGCTTCAAAAATTGAGCATAAGTGTTGTTGGTCAACGTTTGATTTCTCTTCTTGATCAGGTCATATTTCTCAAAGATGCTCAATTTGACGCCTCCTTGTTTTGGCTTGTTGATTAATGAAGTATCCGTCTGCTTCTTGGATGAAGAAGAAGGTGTGATATGTTGGCTGCTAGTGATAAGTGGTGACTGATCATTTTTCATAGTTGTATCGGATTGGGTTCCCTTTTCACTAGCCATGTCAGTTGTAGGAGTGGGTTTCGGCCTTTTGGTGTATAATTGGAAATCTTCGGCCGAGACTTCGGTGACAGAAGGTGAAGAATCCTTCTTAGGCCTTTTCTCCTTTGGAAACTATGGCATGTTTGTTTGTGAGACAGTACGAGAAAGAGACTGCTCTTCTGTCTCTTCCATAGTGTTCTCCTCCCACTCTGTTTGATTTGCAAATTTCTCGATTTCGGGCTTGGTTGAATGAACATAGGGAATGTTTTTATTCTTTACCCTCATCTCCGAAATGATCCCGCAAGGGTCATATTGCCAGAGGAAACTAACATCAAACTTAACTTCCTTCAGAAACCTGTCTGCCTCTTCCCCAACGCCTCGGTTATTGTAGATAAAAGATCCTATTTGCCCTTCAATTCTGAGTTGTTGTTTCTTCTTTAGAGACACAAAGTGTATGTCGTCTGAATTTATCATCTGTCTTATGTATTCCAGAGCAAATATCCTCACAGGTAAATACTTGGGCAGCCTGTATGGAGCTAACTCACATCCATATATCCTGATCTCAGTGTGATTTTGGTAAAGATACCAATCTCCAGTTTTTGCAAGGTCCGAAAGGTGTAAAATTCTTTGAATTTCCTCATTTATTCTTTGTTCTGGTCTGCCACTGAGCATGCTCACCACTGGGTGGTAAAACTGCTCGATGAACTGTTTAAAACTAAACTTTGTGGAGTTTTGCCTGAGCAATGAAGTCCAAGATGTCACCGCCTGCGGCTTCCCATCCTTGTCGATTTTCTGCATCGAGAAAGAGAACCTATCTGCCTGAAAGAAAACGAACATGTAAGCCAATATGGAGGAGTACTGGAACATGCCCTCTGTGGCGAATTTTGAGAATTGCTTATGAATGTTGTCCGCTAAAAAGGTGTTATAATTGAATTGAGTGGTGGGTGTTTCCTTGGTAGAGAAAATGGACAAAAAACCTAATATAGGTTCATACACCCATTCGTCTGATAAATAACCAAACAGGCAACAGAGTGATGAGATAACTCAGTTGCCCTTTTCTGAGAACAGGGAGGAAGGATACGGGGGATTTGATTTGGGAAGCTGAGCGTCCTTTGGGAAGAACAATTCAAATATCTGGGCTCTTTGAGGAAAAAATAATTTCTGGTATAACTCTGTTATGGTTTCAAGATTGAAAGGGGAGGCAGATTCAGTTCTGGGTATCTGCATCATCTGATCTATGGCTTCTGGGGTGATGAAGAACAGAGTTTCTCCCGATGAAGAGACTATGGCTCTCTGGTCAGAAAGGTAGTGGGCCTGGCATTTGAGGGCAAATTCAGGGAAATGGTGTACCTGGGGGAAAATATATAGAGGAAGATTGGACTCCCAGAGCCCGATTTCATCGTTCTAATCTAAGAAAGTGTCTTTGAGCCATGACTGCAGCTCCACGAAATCAACTTCGCACCTTGTATCTGATATTAGATGATCTTTGTCGGCCAATGGGATCTTGTCGAGGTCGATCGGAGGAGGGAGGAAAGGATTTTCCCCGGCCTCTGCTTTCTTGGACTTTGGCGCCATAGCTGTGAAGAATACTTCCAATTCAAACAAAAGTTAGTGGTAATGGCTGTGGTTGGGCTACTGATTGAAACGAAGAGGGGACAATGAAACTTTTGGTGTGAGAATAAGAGAAATAATGGGCGAATGCAAGAGCAGGGCTATTTTTGGGTGAACGGATAATCGTTGAGTGTGGGGACAGATCAGTAGGCCTAACGGGAAAGTTAACCTATCATAAATGGCCAACAAGTCATTGGGGAATTGAGAGGGTAGATGAAAAATGGGTGACGAGTATGACCTGGTGACATGGAGGGTGTTGATTGGAGACCAGTAATGGTGAGGGGACTTGTGACGGATGAAACAGGGGAGATGGACTGACGGAGTTATGGGATAGGACTCTTAGGAGAAGAAAGTGGAAGTGATGTCATGATACGGCGATGGTATGCCAGGAAAGTGCAATAGATTCCTGCCACATTAGAGTATGGGGCCTGCCAGAAAACCATTTCATTCCGGACTCCCCCCCCCCAATCGTTAAAAAGATAATGGGCAGGGGGGTCCAAAAAACATTGACAGCCGTCCATCTGTGCGCCCGATGCTGGATCGTAGAGATGAGCACTTCCTTTAATGAACTTTTTGGACGCCCCCCACCGTTAAAGGCAAAACGGTCGAGGGGGTCCGAAATTATATCTTGACCGTGGATCGGGGCGCCAACGCCTCAACCATCCAATTCTGCTTTCTTGTTACTCACCATTCCGGACCCCCCTTGATCTAAGCGTAGGTGTCTCGGTTGTCCATCTATGTGCTCTCTTTAATCTGCCAGCACGAAATCATTTCTGTAGTGGGTTTGCTCAGCTTTTCCTGCTTTTGACACCATGGGGGTCAGGTAACATACTTTCAAACTTCAAAGATATGAATCGACATAGATCATCATGCATGTTTTATTGAAATCAAGCCAACTAACCTATGCTCTAACCTAAGTTCTAACCTACTTCCCTATGACATTTAGCCCAGATGAAACTGTTGGACTAAGAAATTACTCTACCTAGGGGCTATTTGACCAAGATTAAGCAATTTGGTCAAATTTATTATCTATCTGGCCTATTTACTTGACTAAGTTTAGACAGTTTAGCCAAGCTTATTCATTAATCCTATCAACATCAATTTAAAAGGACTTGGCCATGCTTAGACCATACGGACCAAGCCATTATTATTGCATGGGGCTTCATTTAATTTCTTTTATGCCCTCTTTTATTATTTTTTCATTTTCTTTTCTTTTCTTTTCTTTCTTTTTCTTTCTGTAGTGGTCTCTGCAAGTCAAAAACACTGAAGGGACAAAAAATACAATCAACAGTTGATCCTATAAATTATAGGGTTATAACAGTGGTTGCACCTGGGGATGGTATCCTCCTTGCGAGATGCCAAGAATCTTGTTTCTTATAATCTTAAATAATTTCCTCTAGAGCCTCTTTTGTTATCTGTCTTTCTTTATTCTGGAGATGTTGATGACATTTTCAGTTTCTTAGGGCCTTCTCCGCGGGCTTCAAACACATGAACAAAAACACCTACACCTAAAGACTTGTAAAAGAAATGGTATTTACAATGAAATGGAATAGTGATCTCTCTACCCAGGTGGCAAGTAATGCTTCAACATCTTGCCATTTATGGGTCCTCCTGGCAGGTCTGATCCGTCATGATTAGCAAGTAGAAAAACATTATTTCCTTTGAAGGCCTGAATGCTATAAGGACCCTTCCACAAGCTATCGAAATTTCCATGTTTACCTTTATCTTCATTTCTGGAGTCCCACCTCAAAACTAGATCACCTAATTCGAAGTTATCTTCTTTGGTTCTCTTGTCATAAATCTTTTTAATATTTTCCTGGATCACTTGAGTTCTGTTGTAAACTTCTTCCCTGGATTGCATTAGGTGGATCATTTGATTTATTCTTCGCTGGACATCATTTGGTTCTTCTTGTGTTTCTTGCAATAGTTTCATGATTGGAACTCCTAATGAAAGGGGAAAAACTGCTTCAATGCCATACGCCAAGTGGTATGGAGACATACCAATCGATCTTTTGGTGCTTATTCTGTTAGCCCAAAGTGCGAAAACCAATTTATTATGCCATGATTTCTTGTTTTCCTGCAGTGTCTTTCTGATAATGTTCACCAGACTTTTGTTAGAAGACTCGGCTAGCCCATTTCCCTGTGGATAATAAGTCGTCGAGTGTCCCAAAGTAATATGATATTGATTACAAAAGTCTATGAGCTTTTTGGATCTGAAAGCCGCTGCATTATCAGTTATAATTTTTCTGGGGCATCCAAAATGAGACAAAATGTTAGTTTCTAAAAACTTGATGATGACATAGTCAGTAGCTTTCCTGCATGGTACAGTCGTGATCCACTTGGTGAAGTACTCTATGGCCGTGAGGATCCATTTATGTTGGCCCGAAGAAGGAGGATGTATCTCACCAATGAAATCTAGCCCCCATTCTTGGAAAGGAGATTCGACAGAGATGGGTTTCATTGGGAGTGGTAGAAGCTTCCTTTTGCCTTCAAAAATCTGACACTGGTGGTAGGAGGTAACCTTCTAATGAACGTTAGCAAACAGAGTAGGCCAGTAAAATCCAGCTCTCAGAATTTTGTTGGCTGTGGTCTTCCAACTCAGGTGCCCACCACAGTCTCCTGCATGAAAATCTTGAAGAACTTTGTCAGCTTCACCTTTTAACAAGCAGTTAAGCAAGATACCACCAGGATCTTTCCAATAGAGATTGCCTTCCAGAATACAAAATTTCAATGCTTTCAACTTAATAAATCTAGCTTTGGTCTTAGTCAAACCTGGAGGATCCTGTAAATTGTGGAGTACAAAAATGAGGTTTGCGTACCAAGGGGAATTCAAGAATGCCTCTTTTACATTTGGAGTCGCCTGCTCTCTCGGTCTGTTTACTGCAGCCAAAACGTTAATATCTAAAGCATGGAAATTAGACTCAGCCATCAGTTTGGCCAAACCCTGTCTTTTGATCAGTTTAGTAGGTTTAATCTCAATATCGTATTCCAGAATGACCGCAATCCATTTTCCTCTTCTGCCATCCGGATTATCCTGGGTCAGAATATCTTTAACCACTGTGTTTGGGACGTATGCAATGGTGTGAGAATGGAGAATATAGACTCTAAAATATTTTATAGCCTTTACCAGGGCGAAGGCTTGTTTCTCCATAATGTTATAATTCAACACTGTGCCTCTTAAATCTTTGCTGAAAAAGGCGATGGGTTGCTCGTACCCTTCACTGTTTTTCTGCAACAATACTGCTGCTATAGTGTGTTTAGAGGTGAAAGAGAAAAGATAAGAGTCTTTGGTATAGTCTGGGCTAATTAGAACTGGAGCTTGGGTGAGAGCATGTTTCACTTGCTCAAATGACTGTTTAGATTCGGCGTTCCATTTGATTTTTGTGTCTTTTTTCAACATATTGGTAATATTCCTGAGAAGCTCGGCTAAGTTTGGTATGAATCTTCTAGGGAAATTTATCTTGCCAATGAAAGATTGCAGTTCTTTGATGTTCCTAGGGTGTTCCACCTTCTGGATTGCTTCTATCCTGCTGGGATCTATTTTAATTCCATCTTTTGAGATTATGTGTCCCAACAGTTTACCTTCCTCTAACCAGAAAAGGCTTTTCTTAGGATTTAATGAAATCCCAAATTTCCTGCACTTCTCAAACACACGTCTGAGGTGGAGAAAATGTTCTTCGTTGGATTTGGAGTAAACAGTTACATCATCCAGATAAATGACTAAATTTTCCAGTCTCATCCACAAAGGCAATATCCATTGCTCTTTGAAAAGTAGCCCTAGTGTTCATCAGATCGAAAGGTATCTTTAGATACATGAAGGTTCCCCAGGGTGTGGTAAAAGTTGTCTTCTCTTGATCTTCTGGATGGACCAGAACTTGGTTGTAACCCGAGAAACCGTCCAGTAAGGAGATCCTACTGGATCCGACCACCCTTTGTAAAATATGGTCCATTTTGGGTAAAGGGTAGTTGTCTTTGAGGGAGACTTTGTTCAGATTTATGAAATCTATACAGAGCATGATCTCGCCAGTTTTCTTCCTGGTTGGAACTAGATTGGAAACCCATTTGGAAAATCTCAAAGGGACTATAATCTTGGCCTCATACATCTTCTTGATTTCTTTCTCTATCAGGGGAAGTAACTTGGGATTAATTCTCTTAAGTTTCTGTCTGAAAGGTTTATGTTCTTTTATGGGAATCCGATGTTGTATGATGCTTGTGTCATATGATTTTAAGTCCTCATAGCCCCAGGCAAAAACATCTATATATTCCTTAAAAAGTTCAATGTATTTGCTTTTTTGCTCTAGTGGCAGTGATTTAGACAGTTTTATCATTTTGGGGTTTTCTTCTGTTCCGAAGTTATAGTCTTCAACCTCTTTACCGCTAAATTCAATTTTCGGTTTTTTGGCTACATCGTTAAAATCAAACAAGTCTTCTAACAGAACTAAACCTCTAGGTAACACATTATTTTTCAACTGCAGGATATCAGAATCTACATCATTTTCATTTATTTTTTCAGCATCTATTGTATTTACACTACCATTCTCAAAAACAGATTTATTTACAACTTCTTCATCCTGTTCTAAATCTATGTTTGTACATTCGAAATCATTTTTACATTGCAGTTAATCTTCAATTTGATCGCCATTTCCAAATACCTGCCAATATCTGATGTTGTTAGGAAAAGTGGGTTTGCATTTCACCTCCACTGTGTACTTGCGAGTGGGACGAAAAGGGATTTTACAGGTAGCTGCTAACGTAGCTAGTTTGTCTGCGAGTATATTTTGTCCTCTGGGCATCACTTGCAAATCAACCTCAGTAAAACATTGGAGAGCATCTAAAACAACATTTCTATAGACTCTAAGTCTGGGATGTTTTGTTGTATACTCACCTTTGATTTGCTTGATAATTAATTCAGAATCACCCCTTACCATTATCTGCGTAGCACCAACTTTTTTCAATAATTTCAAGCTGAGCATTAAAGCCTCGTACTCGGCTATGTTGTTAGTACATTGGAAGTTCAGTTTATATGAATGATTCCCGGAGTACCTAGATTTGTGGTTATGCATCCACACTCCGGCCCCAGCTCCTTCTTTACTCACAGCACCATCGAAGTCCATGCTCCAATAGTCTGCTGGTAATTCCTCATTTTCTTCAACCATGGGGTTTCTTACTTCGACAATCGTTGTATCATCCTTTGGATTAGGTGCATCATCTTCCAGTTGTGTGATTTTTTCTTCGAGATCACCATCGTTATATAGAATGAAAGAGTGCAGGTCAGAGTGTGCGGAATATAGTGGGTAATTGTGTGGCTTCTCCTGACTACTGACCATATACTTCATCAGTGTTTCTCTATAAAGTCTTCTCTGTTGACCGAAAAATGGAATGGTGGCGTAGGACATATCTAGCTGCAGTGTTCCTCTCAATTTAGCTCCCCAAGACCTTGATAGAAACATATCATACTTAGGGGGAATGTCAGCCACGACGATGTCCATCGCCAAACTTTTTGTCGGGATTTGAGCCAAGGTGATGCATAAGTCTTTAATCAGGCCTATGCATTTGACGTTGCTGGAATCAAAAGAATGCATATCTTTGTAAGGTCTAGTGACCTCAAGTCCCAACTTTTCCATCACGGCCTTGGGCATTAGGTTATGAGAAGCACCCGAATCTAGCATAGCATTGTGCAATATCAGGTCATGGATATTCAGGTTGATGTAAAAAGGGGCCACGACGCCATTATCAGTTTGACCGTCAACTTCAGGATCGAACAGGAGCTCAAGTCGGTCATCAACAAGGTTTACTGTGTTAGAATGGAGTACAAATCCCACATTCAAGGCTTTGGTACCTATATCAGGTTCGATACTTAAAGCTTTTATCACCTGAGACCTATAAGCGTTCTTGTTCATCAACTCGGAGAGGGGAATGGGAATCTTCAATTTTGCTAGTTCTCCTTCAAGGCTGAAAAGAGAGGTGGTTTTGTTTAAACTATGTACTTCTGATTTATCGACAAAAACTTTGTGGACAGGTGCTCCTGTTTGAATGGTTGATGAAACTTCTATTCGACTTGTTCTCTTAAGAATTTTTGGAGTTTTTTGCGCGAGAGATTCAGTGTCATTATGTCCAGGGGCTTTTTTGGGAGGATTCTCTAAGGTTTTCTTGGTTTGAATAGCCTTCTTTGGAGAATTCTCATTGGTCTTCTTACTCCTCGGGTTATATTGTCTGTGAACCTCCATTATAGCATTCTCAAAGGCTTTCTATTCTGTTTTCTCAGCTTCCTCATTCACCTCTGATTGCGAAAGGAGAAAGATTTCATGTTCTTGGGTGAGGAAAATAGACTCATGATCATGATCATGATCACCCATCAGATTTATATGAGCATCATCAAACTCCTCAATCACTTCCTCCCCATCATCAACATAGTTTTCCTGGAGAGGTGGTTTGATCCACTGATCAGGTCCTCGTTGTTCCCGTTGATCCCTAGGATCTCTTTGCCTAATCTGGGGTGGATTTCTCCTAAAGTTCGGGTTCCTGATTTGAGGGGTAGCTTGATTCTCCCTAGGTGGGTTTCTATCAGTTATGGTGAGTCTCTCCATCATTTTCTCCATTGCTCTGGCTAGAGAATCTAATTTAGCATCAGACGAGGAAGTAGAAGGTTCTTCCTTGATGGTGACCCTCTTTTCTGTCTTCTGCTTGGCCCTTCTGGCTAAAAGATTTGCTTCTACATTGATGGCACTTTTTTGCATGTCTTCCAGAGTTGTCACGTTTCTTTCCCTTAATTGAGACGACATGTCAGCGTCAAAACCATCAGGGAACATTATTAATGCCAAACCTTGTGGAGGTTTAATCTCAGTCGGGATAGCATTGTATAGATTGTTGAAACGAGTGCAGTAATCCTGCATTATCTCTCCTTGGTTCCTTATGATGTTCTCATACTCCGATAGAATTTGGAGAGGATTTTTCTTTACTTCCCACCGGTCTAAAAAGGTTTGATGGAAAACAGTCATGTCAGTAATGGTAGTAGCACGTAAAATTTTGAACCACTTTTTCACATCTCCAGTTAGGCTTTATGCAAATAATCTCATCTGCACATCAACTTTGTCTACTTCTTGCAGGTCAAAGTAATCGTTCATTTTGTCGACATGTTGTTGTGCATTTAAGGGGTCGGGACTATCAAACTGTGGAAGTCTAGTTTGATAATCTTGGGGCATGTTATGTAAAGGAGAAACCAATACTAACAGAGCATATCTTGTCGCCATGATTGGTGGGGGAGGCTGCACAACAACCTGTGAGATAGGAGAGGAAATGCCTGAAGCTATAGAGGACGGAAGGGCTTGGAGGGCTGGAGTGACTTGGTGTATTTCGGGTAGAAACTACAGCGATGCTTAAAACAGGAGGTTTGACAGACTGCTGAAGATGGAGCTTGTCTAAGGCCTGACCAAGATTCGCGACTAACTCTTCGAGCTTGTCAGTCTTGGAGTGAAAACGTTGCTCAACTTCAGCTCTAGGAGAAAGTATCTCAGGGGTCTTGGGCTGCAAAATGGTTTGGTCTAAGATCGTTTCACTGATAAAACTATCAGATTTTGTCCTGAAAAGACTTGTTTGAAAGGGTATCTCAGATTCAAGATCTGGAAGAACAACTAACTTTTCTGGGGTGGAAAAAGACCTCAGAAGTAGGCTATTATTCCTTGAAATTTTTGTAGTACCTTTCTTCCTAAGTAGTCTTTCGGGGTTAATATATTACCTTTGCAGGTTCTGGATCAGGATGAGCTCTGGTAGAAATTCTTTTGGGAGCCAAAACTATTGATTTTATTCTACCTTTGGAGACTTTGGTTATTTATGCACAAACTTTGACAACCTCTGAACATTATTTTGAGATAAAGATTAGCGTTTGTGTTTTCTCCAGAAATAAAGTTGTCTTTGTTCTAGGGGAAAGAGAACAAGGGGTGGGAATTTTGTTTCAGTTCTTCTCCAGTATGGTCGCCATTTATGTTATCACTCTGTAAATTCCCAGAGGTTGTTATGAGGTAAGAAGAAACTTATCAGAGGTAACCTTAACCAACTGCTTCAAAACTGAATGCTAGCCCTACCAGTTTCAAAGAGGGATCTCTCTGTTAGTTTTAGATTTGTTTGAGTTTTCAAAGATTTTAGGCTAGTTAAAAAGATTGTAACCGAGTTGTTTGTATTGTTTCTAAATAAAATGGCTGAATGTCACTTACGCTTCCATTGGGCTATGGGGTCTGTTTTTAAAAGATAGAAGTCAAAGACAATTTTACAAGATTCGTTTCACAGGGAAAGATAGTGCTAATGCTAGATTCTTTAGAAATAAAAATGGTGTATTGTTGAAAAAATGAGATATCAGTTAATAACAAAAAAGAATTTAAGAATTTCTTTGTTATAACCTTGGAAGAAAAACATTTAAATCTATAAAAGATTAAGAGAAGAGTACGTGAAGGTAAATTCTGCAATTTTAACTTCTTTTAAAGATCAGATTCAGAAAGACAATATGGTAACTGAGAAGGAAAAACTTGTACATAGATAGAAGGACCTTCACCAACAATTGACACGCAGGAATCCTGTGAAACTTCTCTTTGTATTACTGAAATGACTTCTTGATAAAAAATTACAACAACTAGAGTTTGCTTGGGCGTAAAGATCAACAACCCTCAATACTTCTAAGTGGGAAATATTTATATTAAAAGTTACAATGACCCTGTCATAAATGATTAGGACGTGATGGATTCTAAATTTAACTAACTAACTCAACAAGATACAAAATTTTAGGGACTGTTAATGATGTGTCGAATTCTTCAAGCTGATTTTGGGGACGGTCGTTGGTGAGTCATCTGCACGACATTGTCTGATCTAATTGTTGACTAGACTTGAACACCTCATCTCCTACTCGCTCAGATTGCATGGCTCTTCCCATCGTAGCTGACTGGGAATAGTGACTTTGAGTAATCTTCGGTATATTTCATCCATTTATGTGTACGTGGCAAAAGTTGGCCTGACGATGAAAATGTACCAGATCTCGTGTTGTATGCTAATGTCTGGTTGCAAAGTTTCTAAGAACGCCTTACCTGTTATATTGCCCTGTATTCCTGAAAATTTTGAACTATCTTTGGCCACCGTGGACAACTTCTGTTTATAATCAGGAAGGGTCATTAACTTATCATTTAGGACCATTAAGTCCGAGAGACCTTTCTTCTGCAAAGCTTTGATCTTACTGAAAAATCTTTGAACTCCTGCGTTCATAGTCTGGACTTTCTCTTCCAACTGCAGCATAAGCCCTCTCTTGGTAAAATCCCTCTTGACTTCAAGGATGGTTTCTGTCCTGTCCTCAATCTTCAAATCTCTTAATTCTTCCGTGGTTTTTGAATTCAGGAATCTAATGATCTCAGTGGCTTCTGTGGGCATTTCTCCCAGCTCTCCTTTTATTTTTTCAATAGCTTGCCTGCTCCTTTGTACCAGTTCCTTTTGCTCGAACATGATTTGCACCATTGGCCATATTTCATTTGAAGATCCTCAAACTCCTTTTTCAGTCTACTAATCTCTGTCTCCTGTAAGTCCATTTCTTCCATGGATTTAGCTAATTCCATTGTCTTTTCCAGAGATGTCATTGGAGTTGTTGAGGGAATTTCTGCTGTGGAGGTTTTTGCTACCAATGCTGTGTTTACCACGGTGAGTGGAACTGCGCTCAATGGAGTGACTTCCATAGGCGTTGATTGTTCTTTCTCCTTCACTAATCTTTCCAGTTCTGCTTCCATCTCTTTCAACTATGCATTCTGCTCCATGATCAACTTGAGCATCTCGTCCTTTTCACCCTCTGGTTCAACTATCTCCTTTGCTTGTGCATCTTCCGTTGGTGGTAGTTTCAATTGTTTCTTGAGAGATGCTATATCTGCATTTTTCTTTTTAAGCATCTCTTTGACTGCTTTCACATTCGAGGGGTCATACCCGATCTTGACGACCAATTCTTCCAACGTTTTAATTTTATTATCTTTCACAAAGGATGATATCTTTTCTAACTTTAACTGTGTCTGAACATTGCTCAGAGAGACTTGACGTTTAGCAGCCGAAGTAGAGGCAGTCTCCAAAGTGGAGAAAACCATTTCTCCAGTGTGCATATGCAGATCCATTTGATCAGTAGGGTGCACATTTCTGGTGTGGAACTCGAACGTTGCCCTTTTGTAGTCAGTGATTGCCTTTGGGTCGGGCACCTGGGCCTGTAGAAACGCCATGCGCATTCTACGCTTCTCTGTATGAAACGCAGACAACAGTCTGTGTTGTGCTGTGGATGTCTGGTTCCAAAATTGAGCATAAGTGTTGCTGGTCAATGTTTGATTTCTCTTCTTGTTGAAGTCATATTTCCCAAAGATGTTCAATTTGACGCCTCCTTGTTTTGGATGGTTGATTAATGAAGTATCCATCTGCTTCTTGGATGAAGAAGAAGGTGTGATCTGCTGGCTGCTAGTGATAAGTGGTGACTGATCATTTTTCATAGCTGTATCGGATTAGGTTCCCTTTTCACTAGTCGTGTCAGTTGTAGGAGTGGGTTTCGGCCTCTTGGTGTATAATTGGAAATCTTCGGCCGAGACTTCGGTGACAGAAGGTGAAGAATCCTTCCTGGGCCTTTTCTCCTTTGGAAACTATGGCGTGTTTGTTTGTGAGACAATAAGAGAAGGAGATTGCTCTTTTGTCTCTTCCAGAGTGTTCTCCTCCCACTCTGTTTGATTTGCGAATTTCTCGATTTTGGGCTTGGGTGAATGAACATAGGGAATGTTTTTATTCTTTACCCTCATCTCCGAAATGATCCCGCAAGGGTCATATTGTAAGTTTTAAACCTGCAAAGTAAAGCAATGCATATAGATTCTTAAGCAATACAAAAATTAATCAATGGCTCATACACAAAGTACACATAGATTTTTTACCGGAAACCCTCAACCGGGAAAACCTTTCTTATTTTCATTATCT
>CBVK0100650326.1:0-10985 GCA_900067695.1 Picea abies
GGCCAATTCATCTCTTTGAACCTATTCCATCATCTTCCTCATCGAATTGTTTTTCTAACAAGGTATATTTTGCTGAAAATTGATGCCTGGATCTCAAGATACAAGCTTGGGAAGTTGAAGACTCAACCATCGTCCATTAATTTTGTGGGTCATTCTTAACCCTTCATTTAAATTTTTCTTTTCTTTTAAAATGCCCATTTAAAATTCGAATTTTCTTAAAATCCATATCCCATATGAATTTTTGGTGTTGATATTTTAGTGTATATATTGAAAAGTTTAGCATACATTAAATGTGAAACATATGGAGACAATGGAAGTCATGCCTTAGCTTAGCTCTTAGTGCCTTAGAAAAATGCATATCTTGGTAATATTTTGGCCGCCAAGTCATTTCCTAGTCATCACCCAACCAACTTGTATATTCCTGACACATCACATCCAATCACCATCCAGTCACCTACCATGTGTCACTTGTATATATGTCCAAAAAACTTAGGACAAGAGAAATAATATCAAAATGATATGAAGAATTCATGGGGTTACATGAAATATGAAAAAGGAAAAAGGAAAAGGAAAATAAAAGAAAATTAGAATATGAATGTGAATGTGGAAATGACAAAGTATGGAATATGGGTATGGAGAGTAGAGTGTAAGAAAGAAAAATTGTTAAGTATGGAGAGGAGAGTAAGGAAGAGAAAAAAGAGAAAAATGGTTAGTTAAGTATGGAGAGGAGAGTAAGGAAGAGAAAAAAGAGAAAAATGGTTAAGTATGAGAAGAGAAGTGAAAGGAATATGAGACTAAGTATGAGAGAAATGACTAAGGAAACATGAGAGCTATGATAAAAATGGTTAAGTATAGAGAGTAGAGTAAGAAGAGTAGTGATGAAGGCGAGTGGAGTGGAAGAGGGGAAAATGACTAAGTATGGAATGAGGGTATGAAAATAGAGTGGAAGAAGGTAGAGTGAAAGAGGGAAAAAAGGTTAACTATGGAAAGAAAATTAAGGGAGATGAGAGTAAGGAATGGAAGGTATAAAAATGGTTAAGTATGATAAGTGAAGGGAACATGAGAACTGTAATGAGAAAATGGGAAAATGACTAAGTATGGGATGAGAGTATGAAGAGAGGTGAAGGGATAAGAGAGTAAAATGGTTAAGTGTGGGGATGGATAGAGATGGAAGGTGAGAGAAATGACTAAGTGAGGAGAGTACTTAGTCAAAAGTTTGAAAATGGAGAGGAAAGGTGCACCATACTTATACAAATTCTTCTTATCATTTTTCAAATTTCTTTTTGCAATCTCTATGTCATACTTGTGGAAAAAAATATGAATATCTTGGGCATCCAAACTCGAATTTTGATTCCACAAAATGCATGATGAATATCATACTGAGGAATACACCATGATTTGATGAACATACACAAATTCGTCCTTTTGAATATATATATATATTTTTTATTCCAAAGAGCAATAAATCGAGATGACCAAATTTGCAATCAACAACTGGCTCCAATTGTGGAATAGTGACACCATGTGGGCTGCTGAGAACACCAAAATATAACCAGTTTCCTTATCCATTGGGCCATGGAGTAATTTTCAAAATATATTCTTGTAATTATTCCTCTATCGAGTTATCTTCAAATATTTCTTCCACTTAGCAACTGCTTTACTATGCAAAACTTTGACTAAAGAAATGAACTATGTCCAAACAAGATCTACCTACCATATCCTGCTTGCAGGAAATGGACTCTTTTAGGTGTAGGTAGATTTCCAATGAAGTCATTCAAGCATCCATCTTATCTGTGGATTGAATTCCAAAACTGGGAAACATGTTGAGGCCAGTATCAAATAATTAAGGGTGTGTCCAAAGTGTGTTTATGAAACACTAATTCATATGTGTTCAAAATATGATTGTGTTGCTTGGCCAACAATTATTTGAAACCATGATTCAATATAATCAATTCTTTCTTTATCAAGAATGTTTTTGTATTTGATTGGATGAGGAGTTTCCAATTTTAACATACTTTCATCATTCTCCTCATTATTGGCCACATCCAAGATTCTTGATTCACCGAAAATGTTTTGAAAGCATTATTCCTTCATGGAATGACGATCTTTCGCATAATTGTTCTCAATATTAAGTTCTTCCATCAATTCTTCTTGCTTCCAATTTTCTTGTGGATTTTCATCATTTGTTTCAACATTCTCCACATGAGAACTTTGGCTAAAATATTTTTTTTTCTATTTGGTGGAGGTTCCTCAATTTCATTCTCAAGATTGATGCTTGAAATATCTTCATATGGAGTATATGAGAGACTGGAATATTTCTCTTGTGACCATATGGGAGAGGGTGGGTAGGAAAAAATTTCATCAAATGAAGTTTTTAACACGTCCTAACTGGTAATGGTCCCAAGTAGCAATGAGCAGTACCATTCAAGAGCATCCTCATGCAGAGTTTGTAAAAATAATCACATGTAACATTGTCTTCAGTGAGATTGAAAAAATCACATGTACTTTTGAATCTAAGAAAGTGTTTCTCTTCATCCTTTGAAGTATTTCCAAAGAATGTGGAAAAATTTTCAATAGGAATATCATGTATCTGAAAAATCAACCTCTGGTAGATTTAAAGGGGTTCTATGAAATCGCCTCCTTCTTTGGATAATTAATTGTTTTGTTGAGTCTTGCACATCCATTGATGTTCTTGTTGGAGAAGATAAATGATCATTATGGCATGAAATAAAATTCTAAGAGGAGTGATAATATACATTTTCTTGAGATTCTTTTTATCTTTCCAATAAAATTGCTAGGTTTTTTAAGAGTTATTTTAATGGAATCATCATGGGATTCATCCTCCTGAATATTTGATTGTTCTTGGTTATATTTGAGTTCATTCAAACATCTCTGTAAAATATTTTTGTAAATCTCGTGCATCTAGAAAAAATAGTAGTCTTATTGAATCTCCCTTTTGAAAATTTGAACCATGGAGACTCTGGTTCCTCAATAAGATCTAAAACAAATTCTTAGATATCTTGAAAACAAATTGTTCCCCAGTTGAGTCACCAAAAATGTTGATGTTTAGATCTGTTAATGTCCAAACATCAACCTCATGAGAATATGAATCTCCCTGCGTTTTTATAGAGGTGGTACTCCTCTTTGGATAAAAGATATATCTTGAATATCTTGAAATATGAAAATGAGAGAATTCTCAAAAACAAACTCCAGATCTTTCTTGATTTGATTTATACATGGAATGGTTCTCGATAACCTAATCTAATCTTTATATGAAACAAGTAACTTCTTAACAATGAAAATATTGAAGGAAGGATTCAATATCAGAATATATACATACTCATCACCATTTATTCAACCCTCTAAATCACATGCAAGTAGAGGATACATCCACATATTCTCAAAAGAAAAAGGATGAAATGATTTTGATAATTTCAAAGAGCTTTAAATGAGTTATGCATTCATAAATTGAAAGAATTTGATGGGAATACTTCAATAATCTCATACTCAAAATCCCAAGGTCTGAGAAATAATTAAATTAAAACCTCAAAGTAGTCCTTTGTGGAGTTTTATTCATAAAATATATTCAACAATAGAAAACATATCAACAAACCAATTGACTAAATCTTCATAAATAAAATTATCAAGAACAGAGAATAAATTCCCATGAATCCAATAGACAATCATGGTTTACATATGATCGTCACATATATGGCTTTAAATACTCCATGATCATATAAGAAAAGTCCTGGAATAATACGAAATAAACACTCAAGAATCTCAAACTTGTGCTCAATTTAGAAATACAAGCATAAACCCATGAGAAAAATAATGTAGAAGAAGAAGAAGAATGGAGAAGATGGAGATATTTATTTTCTGATCAAAATCTTAGCTAGATGTTGATGGCTGGACCCTTTCCATTTTGATCATTTGTTCTAATAATGCAAACTTCTCTAACCCTTTGATGGAGCCTTCTCTTGATTTTTAAAATATGTTCTTCTAACTTCTTGATGTAGATAGGGTTTTTTCTTTTTTCTTGAAATTTTTCATATGATTTTATTCTAGAAATATTCACTTTAATTAATGTCTCATTAAATCCTCATTAATTAATTTATATCATTTACCATTTTTCCTTTAAGTGGATCTTTTTAGTAATTAATAAAAGTTATTATTTTTTAAAATAAACTTTTGTTTTTCAAAAAATTAATTTACTACCTTTTAAAAGAGAGGAATGTATTTTAATTTTTTGGGCATGGTATTGAATTTCTTATCCATGAAAACCAATTTAGATGTAAAATTCATCATCTCACATTTACAACAAGTTTTTCTGAGCAAGATTTTGATTTTTGGATCTCAAGATATGAGCTCGTTAAGTCGAGGTACCATAAAGATGTATCAGCACACCATAAAAATATAGATTACCATTCTTTCAATTTATGATAATATTATGGCCAATTTCAGCTCTTCAAACCTGTTCCATCATCTTCCTCATTGAAATTCTTTTCCAACGAGGTATAGTTTTTTGAAAACTGATGCTCGGATCTCAAGATACAAGCTTGGGAAGTTAGACCCTAAACCACCATCCATTAATTTCGTGGGTCATTCTTAGTCCTTCATTTAAATTTGTCTTTTCTTTTAAAATGCCCATTTAAAATTCATTTTTGTGGGTCATTCTTAGTCCGTCATTTAAATTTGTCTTTTCTTTTAAAATGCCCATTTAAAATTCATTTTTTCTTAAAAGACATCGCCCACATGCATTTTTGGTGTTCATAGTTTTGTGTATATATTGAAAAGTTTAAAATACATTAAATGTGAGGCATATGGAGACTATGGAAGTCATTCCTTAGCTTAGCTCTTAGTGCCTCAGAAAAATACAGCTCTCGGTAATATTTTGGTCGCTAAGTCATTTCCTATTTATCGACCAATGAACCTATAAAGGAAAATAAAAGAAAATGAGAATATGAATGTGAACGTGGAAATGACTAATTATGAAATATGTGTATAGAGAGTAGAGTGTAAGAAAGAAAAATGGTTAAGTATGGAGATGAGAGTAAGGAAGAGAGAAAAGAGAAAAAAAAAAATAAGTATGAGAAGATAAGTGAAATGAATATGAGACTAAGTATGAAAGAAATGACTAAGGGAACATGAGAGTTATGAGAAAAATGGTTAAGTATAGAGAGTAGAGTAAGAAGAGTAGTGAGGGAGGAGAGTAGAGTGGAAGAGGGGAAAATGACTAAGTATGGAATGAGAGTATGAGAGTAGAGTGGAAGAGGGTAGATTGAAAGAGGGGAAAATGGTTTAAGTATGGAAAGGAGAGTAAGAGAGAGGAGAGCAAGGAATTGAATGTATAAAAATGGCTAAGTATGAGAAGTGAAAGGAACATGAGAGTAATGAGAAAATGGGAAAATGATTAAGTATGGGATGAGAGTATGAAGAGAGGTGAAGGGATAAGAGAGGAAAATGGTTAAGTATGGATATGGATGAAGATGGAAAGTGAGAGAAATGACTAAGTGAGGAGATTACTTAGTCAAAAGTTCGAAAATGTAGAGGAAATGTGCACCATACTTAGACAAATTCTTCTTGTCAATTTTTAAACTTCTTTTTGCAATCTCTCTGTTGGACTTCTGAACAAAAATATGAATATCTTGGGCATACAGACTTGGATTTTGATTCCACAAAATGCACGATAAAGATGAAACTAAGGACTACACCATGAGCTAATGAAAATGCACAAATGTTTCTTTTTGAATAATTTTTTTTTTATTCTAAAGAGCATAAAAGCGAGATGACCAAATTTTGAAACAACACCCTCACAATATTGTTGTCTCTCAATTTCCATATTTTTTAGCATCTCCACATTCATTCTAAATTCGATAGTAGCTGCAACAATAACTTTCCATAGAAGCAACAACAATAGAAGAAGGTGAAAATTATTTTCCATAGATTAGGCAATAACGCCCCTTACTTTCTCCTATATATGTATCCATTTGTGATGCCCATGTGCCTTTATCCGTCTCTCGTAAGATTTGTAAGAATGATAGCTTTAATGTTGGATCTTGAAATGGAATTACAATGTTGAGAGCCAATTGATGAAGAATTTCAGTTTTGGGGCATTATCCCCATCTTTATCATTTGGCTTCATTACAATGTTCGCTTCATTGCAATCTTGATAGTGGAAAAAGGCGATGCAGGCTCTGGCATCGAGGAAAGTTGTGTAGCGATGAGCTCTGAGAATGAGGTAGAGGAAGTTGACATGCTACATTGCATAATTGTAACATTGCCTATCCATACAGATAGGGTGATGGAAAGATAAAGAGTGTAATATATAGGGTTTAAGTTAATATGCAACGTTATGAATAGCCAATGTGGTGAATAGACAACTAGGGTAGTGAATATATAGATGTCTCAAGCTCTATATGACAAGCAATACATATTATGAACAAAATAGATAACATATCTCTCATAGTTCAGAAAAAAAAAAAACGTTTTTTATTTATTTTAATTATAATAAAAGTATTATTAATACTGAACTATGTTCAACATTGGAAATGAGGAAAATTTTTAAGTCAAAAGTAAAACTAATAACTAATGAATTGAATATTATAATCTTAACCTTCAACCGATACTAATAAGAAATTAGGAGAAGAAAAAATTTATTGAACATGAACTAATAAGGAATGAGGAGGAGAGAAATTTTATTGAATTCAAAATAATTGCAATGATAAAGATCGATAGCAATCTTAAAAATTATTTATTTTCCTCGAATACAAATTAATTTTAATAATGAGGTTGAGTTCAATTGAACTCTCTTACATAGGTTTTCCCACCTTCGTACAGATATGTTTAATGTACAAAATGTCAATTTATGTTTCATTCATTTTTAAAATAATAAATTTAAAAAAAATGAAACATTGGAGAAAATGTTAAAAAAATAAAAAATAGAAAAATATGTTTTATTTTAATAATTTATATTGCAAACATTTAGAAAGGTTGGATATGTAAAATGCGCAACAAATCAATAGATTGAAAACAATTTGGAAGAGAAATTTTAATAAAGTATTTATGAATTCAACTATTGGATTTGAATACTAAAATAATGAAATATGTTGTGAAAATTAAAGTACTTGAATCAAAATTATAACACTCATGTTGTGTAAAAAATATCGCATTGAATTAACTTAATTTAACAAGCAAATAACTTAAATATGTTTTTCACTTGTTTTTAATAAAATTGTGAATTAGTTTAATTTAGCTAAATTAACTTAAATGTGTTTTCCATTTGTTGTTTTAAGTAATCGTTAATGATAAAATTTATTTGAATTTTTTTGGTGTGGTTTCATCTTAGCTTAAGATAATTTGTATATTATTATAGGTTCTCACATTATGCATGTGGCATTGTAACTATTAGAATGCATTGAATGTAGATCAACGTGGAATATTTTTCATTAATATGATACAGATATAAATATATGGTTTTGACTTTTTGTTAGGATCTAACCTCCATAACCCCTCACGTAGGTAGAATGATATATTTTCCATGTAATAAAGGCACACATTAGTTAATAAGGCTTATTTAATAATGTGAAAAAGTCTGATGTAAGAAGACTTAATATAAGCTTTTGCTTCTAGAAAGATGTACCTCTAGAATGTTGTTTAGAAGATAGAATTAGTATAAATAAGAGTATCGAGCATGATAAAGTTTTCTCTTGAGAATTATTGTAATAGAGAATTTCTCTACTGGAGGTTTCCCCCTCGAAGAGGCAAGTGAACATTGTTTTCTATCAATAAAGGTATCATTTTTTGTGTTTTAGTTCTCTAAATTTTGTTGTTCCACTCGTATTTGCTGCAATATATTTTTTGCTTATTATAATAGATCTGGTACCTAACAATTTGTCTTGCAGGTATCATTGAAGATGATGATAATAGCCTTAGAAGATCATACATTTTTGACAAATTTTATAATTTATGCACTTAGGATGAGTCATTTTGAAGAGCGAGGTTGAAATTAACATTACTACCAAAGTTCGTGCTAATGGATAAGGGTGACTTCAAAACTCCAAATCTGAATACTAGTAAATTGATTGAATATGTTTCACTGGGTATTATGCAAAGCTTTGAACTTTGATTCCTAGAGGAAATCTTTTGAACCATTGATACTTATAAACATAACCACTTGATACCTATTATATTATACAAAACATTAGGTAAATTTATAATAATTATGGTTGCAAATACACTCCAAAATGCAAAGATAAGAGATTCAATTGTTAGACACACCACTATAAAACCTCATTATATAATGTCGCATGATAATGTAAAACAAAGAGCCTAGTCCATTTGCAATTATTGATAATGTAAAACACAATATTCGATCCAAATATTAAAAAAAGTCCATAATAACATCTATCCATATCTAGATTAGATAATATCACTTTGGTATAACTCAAAATGTTAGGGGTTCTTATATTGTAAAGTTTTGTAGAGTGTGTTAATAAAATATAGTAATTAGCTTACTAGATATAAGGTAGTTATAAGGGTTGTTGAGCAGTTTTTTTTCTTTCAACATTATGATTTTAAAGAGCACAATAAATAATCCGAGAATCAAGACCTCTATAGTGAAATTGGTTGCTAAACTAACTCAAAAACACCTTAAAATCAATAGATTTGTAAAAACATTGATACATACAAGAATGAGGATAAATACCATTTGCTTTTAACATGCCTTACCCTTGATAATATTTGACATAATTTTACCCAATTTCATAATTTAACTACCCTTAAAGACCTCTTTACTTGCAAAAACCATAATGACCTTAGTACTTTCATTACTACCATATGCAAAATAGAAAAATAATTAGTCTAGTTCTCTTTTATTTTATTTGTCCAATAAATTTTATAAAACTTGAAAGAGGATAAACATCACCATTATCAACAACTTACTACATGGCATATAAAAGAAACCCATGGCAATGTGTTATTCCAAACTCTAATATTATAAAATTATATGTTCACATATTTTGTTTATATTTATCTCAAGTGTGTCTTTTAAATGAAGTTTATATTTATGTCAAATGTGTCTTTTAATGAAGTTTATATTTATGTCAAATGTGTCTTTTAATGAAGTTGTACTTTACCAAATCTTTGTTGTTTTAATTTGTTGTCTTATATTGTTGGTTTTGAAAAACTAATGCACCATTTATCATCATCCATACATGTAATTTGAATTTGAAATTGTGCTGGTCGTCATTATCATTATCATTTTTATCTTATTCTTTCCATTTCTTTGTTATGGTTTTGAAAAACTAACATATCACTTATCATCATCCATACATGTAATTTGAATTTAAAATTGTGTTAAATCGTCATCACCATCGTTGTCGTCATTATCATCATCATCCTCATCCTATTCCTCCCAATTCTTTGTTATGGTTGGCCGGATCATTGTCAACCTATCTTGTCCATGTGTTCTCTACTAGCCACCTATCCTCATACTGCCAACAATCTCGTGGTGCAATATACCATTTGAGTCAAACACTTCAAATTTCTTAGGATGCTTCCAGTCCCGTCTATTTGTTAGCTCGAAGCCTTGTATGCGGTTGCAGAATTAGAGATTCGTCTCGCTACAAAATCTCCCGTCCCGTTTCTTTTTCTACAGAATTAGAGGAACGTATGAATTCCACTCCCGTCTCTTTTTCTAACTTGCATGTGTGTTCTTATATTTCTCTCTTGTTTACTTTGGAGTATATAAGAGGCATTTTTTAATAACTATTTGTACAACATAATTCAAAATGTATTCATCTCTTTATAATTACTAAGATATTGATATCAATATCCATTTTAATTTCAATTTAACCTTTCTCGAAAGAGAGATGCATGGAGCACCCACAAAGTTACTAATACACACACCACTTGTTCATATGTTAACATAGCTCCATGTTCATTACCCCATAAGTGATGACCGTAGCTTGCTATACACTGAAATTTGGATTATGTAATCTTGCCATAGTTGCATGGAATAGGTTTATTGAAACATTTTCTAAAATTCTTCTTGAAGGAGGCCTTGTTCCAACAATTTAATAGGTAATCCTCTAAAAGCAATAGAATATGTAACCAACAAGTCAGAAGTTTGGAAAGATACCAAGAAGATAGTGATTTGAATCATGTTTCATCTTATCCATACATCCTATCATGTGCCTTTTTTAGCCTCATTTTTGTAAAAATATTTTTACTTGTTCTCAAAATTTGCATAAATAAACATATTTTGGAAGCATGGAAAGGAACGTTGAATTGAATTAGAGAATATGGTTTTTGGATGGTTCATGAATAATTAACATATGATTTGTTGAACATGGTCCATGAGTAGCTAAAAAAAATGATCTTTTAAAGGACTAAGCATCAATGGATGTATGGTGGGAGGATGTGACAGAGGAGGTTGTGAACTACTCGTTCATTATCAAATCAGTGACACAGCAACAAGAATGGGGGCTTCCAATGGTGTTGTTGCAAAGTTTTAATAAAAATCTCAATGATTAACTCAAATGAGACTTGTAGCAAGAACAATGCATTGGTAATATACCAAGAGAATACCCCGAGGGCTATTGGACTAGGAGGAAATCAAGAGTCATAATCTTGTTTTGACACTAATTTTCTTGGGTCCTCATTACAACTCGATCAAAGGCTAGAAACCACTAGGTCATGCAAGATCAATAATTCACATTACAAATGAGAAACATGAGAATCAATAAAAAGAATAAATGACACATGTAGTAGCATATAGGGTGCTTAAAGTATTTGATGACTTCAAAGCACAATTTATAAAGAAAACAATAACACATGGGTTAACACTTCAAATTATCATGTACCTCATTATACACATGCCTTAATACATGTCATTGATGTAAGCATAATCTTTTTATGACAAAACGTGTTCACGCTTGAATCCGTCGGGACCGAAACGACAACCTCACGAGGATATGAATCCTCCT
>CBVK0100650330.1:0-12056 GCA_900067695.1 Picea abies
ACCAAAACAGTGATGATCCTTGCATAATGGCTTGGGATCATTACAACACCCCATGATCGATCATCTCGACACAGTGGAACGTGTAACCCGCCTGTTGCCCCATTCAATTACACTTGTTCCTGTCATATCCTACTTAATAGAACACATGAGGGAAAACGAGGGAAAACCCTGGAATACTAAGCAGCCATCGGGGTTTCTAAACATGTATTTTTCATTTTATTTTTTTTGTTATAATTTGTTTTAAATTCCCGTGCACATTTTTATTACAATGAAAATATTTCATACAAACCATGAAGGAAATGATTGAAACAATATACCTCTTTCTCTTTCGTTGTTGAGCTTTTGAGATGATCCGTAGGGGCAGATTCGGGTCCTCAGTTAATCCTAGAGGACTTATTGTCAATGGCCTTGGAAGCCATAGCTGCTAATTCCAATCAGGACTTATTGTCAATGGCCTTGGAAGCCATAGCTGCTAATTCCAATCATTGTTGAGATTTTGAGTTGATCTGCAGGGGCAACCATAGCTGCTAATTTCAGTGGTTGTTGAGCTTTTGAGCTGATCCACAGGGATATATTCAGGACTTTTGAGCTGATATGCAGGGGTAGATTCAGGTCCTTAGTTAATCTGGGTAGATTCATGTCCTTAGTTAATCCTAGAAGGATGGCCTTGGAAACCATATCTGTTAATTCCATAAAATTATTTGTTAATCGATAAACTTATGCCCGCAGGGCTGCCATGGAGATGCTAATTGATAAACTTATGCCTAGAGGGCTACCATGGGGAAAGGCTCTGTCCTTCCCATGAAAGCATGCATCGTCCTTCCCAAGCCTACATGCAGCTGAAAAAATGTAAAATGTAACAAGTGTATGAAGTGGTGGCTCTAGCCGACAACTTCATACATAAAGGCTAAGTATTGTTAGAATCTTGGCGAATAAGGAATTTGTATTATTTAAATGATTTATTTTTTCTAAAAAATAAATAAATAAACATACCAAGGACTATTAAGTCCCATCACCATTTATAAGCTAATCATAAATTCAAGTCAAGAAATTTAAAAATTCAGAAAAGGTTTTTATTTAAAAAAAAAATTAATTTAATAAATAATTGGATAAAATTAAGAGAAAGTGAAAGTTCAACATACCAAAATGCACCTATTAATTAACCAAAACACACCAAGTAAGACTGACCGATGGGCAAAAGCTATAATCCCTTACTGCGGGCATGGACTAATAAAGTTCAAAAGATAAAAAGATCTTGATCTAGAAATCATGAAGAAATAGATTTCGAATGAGGGAAATAAGGTCTTAGTTTATTATTCCATTAAATAAAAAACACTATACACAAACACCTTTTCGTCATTCAATTTATTATTCCAATTAAATTAAAAAACAAACAATTAGGTGGCAAAGACATAACTTAAACCTAGAGTCTAACTTGTGAGTCATTTTATTTTCCATTTAAACATAAGATTTGAAAGTCATTCAATATTATAATTTATTTTCTACAATTTTAAGTATTGGTTCAATAGTTAAAATGATAAAAAATGACTATATCAAATTATATAAAATATTTTTAATTATCTTTTATTTTCAATTTATTTTACACAAAAGTTCAACAAATAATTTGAAAAATATAAATAATCTTAATTTTAATAAAAATAAAAATAATTTTCTCTTTAATTTTTAGTTTTAAATGTATATATTTAATAATCTTATTAATTTGTTCTTAAACTTCAAAAAATAAAAAATAATATATTTTTATATAAAATTTTTAATTATATATAGATTGTTTAAATTCTAAGTATTTTTTCTTATAAATTTAGAAAAACACATAAATCTTGTAATAATGTATTATTTATGCATAATTTAAAAGCAAAATAAAAGTGACAAATTGAAGTAGAATTGGATAGATCTAGATGTTAGTAACTATCACAATGTTTTTAAAAATCTAAGTAGGATTGGATAAATGTAAGTGTTAATATCTATTGATAATATCATAAGTGTACATAAAAGTCTTTAAAACATTTTTTTTAAATACATTGATAAACAAAAACTATAGCATATTAATTCTCTTCACCTAATTAATTTTAATATGAATAATAACAATAAACATAAAAGTCTTTAAAACATTTTTTTTAAATACATTGATAAACAAAAGCTATAGCATATTAATTCTCTTCACCTAATTAATTTTAATATAAATAATAACAATAAACATAGAAATTTTTAAAACATTTTTTTTAAATACATTGATAAACAAAAGCTATAGCATATTAATTCTCTTCACCTAATTAATTTTAACATAAATAATAACAATAATAATATGGCATTATTTATGATTAGAGAAATAATAATAATGTTGTTGGAATGACCTATTAAATTTTACTAATATAGTTTCTAATAATAATATTAAGAGCAAAGGCTGTCTTAACTTTTGATATTTCATAGTACATTAAAATTCGTAAATTCATGTATGAAATCAGAGATTAAGTGATCAGTTGTATACTACTAAGGATGAAGATCCTCCTTTTTATGCTTGACAACTTCTAATAGCCATCATTTTTTTATATGAAACTTTGAACCTGACTCAAAACCAAGAGTATCTAACAATTCTATTTAAAATAACATAAAATTAATAACATCTAACACATTGACTAATAAAATAATAAATAATTTTCTTAATTAGAATTTTTTTTTATTTTTAATTTTAACATTAAAATTTAAGATCAAACCTATAAATTTAGTGAGAAATACAAAATCAAAGTGAATTGACTTCTTATTGATTACCATATATCTTGCAATATGCACTCGGTATAAAAATATGAGAAAAGATATGAAACCATAATAATATCGTTTCAATTTTACTATTAATAAACACCCAACATCACCATTAAATTTGAATATATATACACAAAATCTGAGCTTCAACACTTGGATTCATTTTGTCTTCAAGCGATCTCCATTATACACCTACAACCCTCAATCATGAGACAAGTATTTTGACATTTGGTAGGCTCTCGAGCATTCTTTTAGGTAGACACCTGGAGACATTATTCCATACCAACGTGTTTTTATTTGACACCTGGTTGTTTTGCATTGTGTTGTTGAAGGTAGTCAAAAATATTGAGATGTATATCCCACATTGTTGAGGGAAATCATATTCAAATTCTACATGAACAAGGGCAGTCACATGATCAATCGACTCGTTAAGCACTAAGACTAACTCCTTGTGAGCTCCTCCTTTAGTTTAGCGATTGGTATTGGGCCCTAGGATTTGGTGCTATGTGTGTTATGTTGGCTCTTATCTTGTGGACTTGGAGATTGGGCCTAAGACCTAATATTTTTAATAAAACTTTATTAAAACCCTGTATAAAAACCCGAGAGCATAATTACCTTAAAAAACCAATTTTTATTTGCCAAAAATTGTAAAATTTTGCCCCCATATTCCAATGATTTCATAGCACTACAAAATCATTGGATTTACAAGTGGTGTGAAAACATCGAGCTTAGGAGCACTATGCAATGATATAGTCAATGATCTAGTTTAGTGGTGTTGTGAAGGTCCCTGATCGCTGCAAATTTATGTGCTAACATATTCAAAGGAAAAAGTTGAACAGATCTAAGACTCATCTATTCTTCAACCCAACACTTCTCAGAAAGCTAAACCTGAGATCCAAGTTTTTAATAATATTGTTTCTATTGAAGGATTCATAAATCCTACAGAGACCTATTCTCAGTATGCATCACCTCCTAAGGTTCATACTTTACCTTCACCTCATACTTCACAATCATCCTATCCTCCTAAATCTCTTGTTCCAGTTGTTCACACCATGGATGTTATCATTGCTGCTAGATATGCACCCCTGGTGTTGCCCCAAGTTTTATATGCTTTTCCAATTGGAGACTATATGAAATATTTGCCTAGATTTAATAGAGAAGGAGAAGTCATTGTTGAAGAACATTTGACATCTTTTTTATATCTTTGTAGACAATTTTAATGTTGAACACACATATGTTTGGATGATATTATTTGTATAGATTTTGGATGGGGAGGTAAGGAAGTGGTTCAAAGGTCTCCCTGCCAATTCTATTATGGATATTTATGAATTAGATGACACTTTTATGAAACAATGAGGAGACAAAAAGGACTCCTTGTACTATATTATTGAATTTGGGGCTTTGAAAAGAAAGAATGGTGATTCTGTTTCAGATTTTACCAAAAGATTTAATAAAATGTGTGGTAAAATCTCTGATGAAATCAAACCTACAGAAACTTCTACAAAAATTACCTTTTCTAATGCATTTGATGCAAAATTTTCTCTTTTGTTAAGAGAAAGAATTTCCTCTACGTTGAGTTTGATGTAGGAGGCAACCATTGAAGCGAAATCAAATATTTTGGCAACATAAAGGTTAAAGACAAGATCTGACATAGATAAAAGAAGCAGAAAGAACATGTTCCATCTTCCTCTCATTCAACAACATTTGATCCAAATATTGATGAGATGGTTAAGATGTTAAAAACTCTGACATAAGATCTTGCGAGACTGAAACAAGAGACTAAGCATCCAAACAGACTTATTCAAGAAGGTGGGAATAAAAACCCTAATCAATTTAGAAGACCACAGAATGCTCCTCAGGCTATGTAGAGGGAGAGAAGGAATCAAGATGATCAAAGGATCTTACCACCTTTTCAGAATAATGTAGTTGAAGAGATAGATTAAAGTGATGATATTGATGAAAATTCTACAGTCCTTTTAACCGATACTGAACTTCCTTCTAGCCATTTAACTCAACAAGAGTATGAAGATTCTCTGATGTCAAATCAATTTAGACTGAGCCTCAAAAGAAATATGATCTAAGGCCTAAATCAAGTGGACCGAAAGCAAATGCACCAGTTCAGAAATCAAAGGCTAAGGTTTCAATCATACAGGGTCCAACCAAAGATATAGGGAACAAATCAAATCCACATCGACAACCCATCAAGGTTGTTTCCCTAGAGGTAAAGGAAACAAAAAAACAACTAGTTCCTTTTAATTTGGAACGTGATATTAATAAGATAAAAATTCTTGTACCTTTGGTGGAACTAATGAAGAATGAGTCTTTTAAAAAATCAATCTTGAAAGTTTTGCAACCTCCTGCTCATATAATTTCTTCAGACACAATAAACTTGGAAGATAAAAATCCTACCAGCACTGTGGGACCTCATATTGAATATAGATCCGATGCTTCACCTCCATTTTACATATCCCTAAACATTCATGAGAAAATTCTGCACAACTGCCTCATGGACTCTAGAGCCTCACACAATGTTATGCCTAGAAGGTAGTCATGGATGAATTAGGTCTTGACATTACAAAACCCTACTAGGAACTCCATTCTTTTGATTCTAAAAAAGTAAAATGTCTAGGAGTTATCAAAGATCCGATTGTTACATTATCCCAACTACCTATGAAGAGTGTTTTTATGGATGTGGTAGTGGTTGATATACCACCTAAATTTGACATGTTGTTATCCAAATATTTGGATAAGAAGGTAGGAGGATCCTTACAGATGGACCTAACATATTCTACTATACATATATTTGGAGGAGAACACTGAAGGTTGTACAGGGAAGTAAGACTATCCTATCCTATAAGTGATCATGAAAATCCAGGAAATCATCCCATATATGTAGTTGAAGATGAAATTGGATCATCCATATTTCATACCAGTGATGATACTTTTGAACCTGTAGAAATCAGATCGATGGATAATCAAGTAAAGGGTGCAAAAAATGCAGTTTGGAAGATGTTCTTTGATGGGTTTTTTTCAAAAGAAGGATTTGGTTTTGGGGTTGTATTCATTTCCCCTACCAAGGAAGTCATACCTCTTTCATATAAATTAGAATTCGACATCACCAAAAATATTGCAGAGTATGAGGCTTTACTGTTGGGATTAAGAGCTGCAAACAATATGGGAATTGATAAAATAACTATTTGTGGAGATTCAAAATTAATTATTCATCAAATTAAGAATATGTATCAAACAAAGCACCAAAGGTTGAAGCAGTACAAAAATGAGTTATGGCACCTTGTTGAGAACTTCTTTTTATCTTTTGATATAACTTTTTTCCATAGAAGTCTGAACCAACAAGCAGATTCTTTAGCCTTGGTAGCTAGTAATTTCAAGACTCCTATATTTTCTAATTTGAGATATGAAATTGAAATAAGGCTTAGGCCTTCCATCCTAGATAATATCAAATATTGGCAGGTTTTCAATGATGACCAAGAATTGAAAAGGTATTTAGAAATTGTTCATGAATTTTCTGCAATCTCTATTGATCAAGAAAATGAAGACGATGATGCAAAAATTCAAATTGATGTCCCTCTTCAAGATAAAATTGCAGGAAATAAGATTGTTGAATTGAAGACAAACCACATTCCAAAGGGTCCGGTACCTCTTGAAAGACATTTTGACAGTAATGATGTCTCCAAGAAATGTTCAATTCAAAGCCAAGAAAAGGATGTCGTTGACTGTAATATTGGGACTGATACAAATCCAAAGATTATAAAACTCTCCAAAGCATTGTCAGAAGAGCAAAGGAGCGGGTATGTAAATCCAATGAAGGAATTTGTTGACATTTTCGCTTGGTCATATGAAGACCTTAAGATTTTTGACACAGAAATTATTTAACATAAAATTCCTCTGAAAGTAGGCTCTAAATCTTTTTGACAGAAAATGAGATAGTTCAACCCTATGTTGCTTCCCATTATTGAAAAAGAAGTGAAAAAATTGCTTGAGGCAAAGATCATAGTACCTCTTAGATACTCAAAATGGGTGGCCAATCTTGTACCTTTCAAGAAAAGGAATGGTGAAATAAGGTTGTGTGTGGATTTTAGAAATATGAACATGTGTTCACTGAAGGACAATTATCCACTACCCAAGATGGATCATATTCTGCAGAAAGTAATAGGTGCTCAAAGAATTTCCATGTTGGATGGATACTCCGGGTATAATCAAATATCAATTTTTGAAGAAGATAAGAAGAAGACTACGTTCACTAATCCTTGGGGCACTTTTGTGTATGATAATATTCCCTTTGGTTTGATGAACGTAGGGGCCACTTTTCATAGGGCCATGGACATTGTGTTTGTGGGAGAAAAGGACAAATTCATGGTCATCTATCTAGATGACATCATTTGTTTCTCTAAATATGATGATGAACACTTACATCACCTCAAACAAACATTTAAAAAGTGTAGAAGGTATGGCATATCTTTAAACCCAAAGAACTCTCACTTTTCCATGCATGAAGGCAAGCTCTTAGGCCATAATTTGTTTGAAGGAGGGGTCAAGATAGATCCTAAGAGGGTGGAGGGCATTCAAAAGATTGACATTCCAAGAAACAAAAAGGCTATACAATCCTTCATAGGTAGAATAAATTTTTTAAGGAGGTTCAGACCTAATTTTGTTGAAATCATCAAGCTCATTACCAATATGCTGAAAAAAGATGCATAAATCAAGTGGACACCAGAAGCAAAATATTCCTTTGAGAGGATAAAATAAGACCTAATTGAATCTCCTATCATTATTAGTCCATATTACTCTAAAGAATTTCTGGTTTTTTCATTTGTGGAGCGGTGAAATGCATTGAGATCGGAAAGAACACCAACGGTGAAAGCACTTTGCTGGGCCAACCTGAGCTAAGGAATTTGGTTTCTCTAGAGTTCGAGTACTTGCCTACACTAGAGAGAAGGAAAGACTTAGAAATAGAAAGGAAAGGAACTGGTGAATCTGAAGATACCATTGTTGTTGTTCTGTTGTAGGGGAATGATCAAGGGTATGAGCAACCTATATCTTTCTTCAGTAAGACTCTTTGAGATGCAGAACTGAAGTATGGCATCATGGAAAAGAAGGTTTATGCCTTAGTTAAGGCACTGTAATCCTTCATGGTTTGTGCTTTTCATTCTAATATAATAACAGTGTTGTGAAAGAGATTCTTGGACAACCAGATAGTGGAGGAAAAGGGGAAGATTGATAACTAAACTCTTGGAATATGATTTGGTCATAAACCTACAAAGCTTATCAAAGGAGAGGGTCTTTCCAAGCTACTTATTGAATCAAATTGTAAATCTCTTGGGTTGCATTATATTTTTAGTCAATCAGATGGTTTAGTTTCAAAAACTGAAGGGAGGAGCTTACAAGTAATGGACAAATATATTTCTTCATCCTGGTATAAAGATATTATTCATTTTTTGCAAAGTATTAAACCTCCTCGTGATTTTGAAATTTCTAAGGTGAGATCTTTGAAACTCAAAGATATGAAATATTGCATAATTAATTAGGTCATGTTTTGGAGAGACCCTAATGGAGTTTTATTGAAATGTGTTGATGAGGAAGAAGAAAAGCAGGTTCTAATTGATTTACACAAAGGAGTTTTTGGAGGACATAACCATTGGAAAGCCACAACTTTAAAAATATTGAGGACATGATATTACTGGTCTGTGATATTTTCTGATGTGTTTTCCCAGGTCAGTCAGAGCATGTGAACAATGCCAGATGTTTGCAGGAAAACAAAAGTTGATTTCTTTGCCTTTGAAACCTTTAATTGCAAATGGCCCTTTTCAATAGTGGGGCATTGATTTCATTGGAGAAATTCATCCACCTTCTTATGGGAAAAATAGATGGATACTCAAAACCGCATATTATTTTATGAAGTGGATTGAGGATATCCATACAAGGAATGCAACATATAAGGTTTTCATGATCTTTTTAGAAGGAAATATTTTCTCAAGGTTTGGATGCCCTAGGAAATTGATTACAGACAATGCTTAGGCATTCAAGTCTACTTCTATGGTTGAATTTCATTAAGCTGGCTCATTCTACCCCTTATTACCCACAAGGTAATGAATTAGTTGAATCCTCAAACAAAAGTCTTGTCAGAATAATTAAGAAGTTGTTGGCAGAAAACAAAAGATCATGAGATTCCATGTTGAAGTTTTCTTTATGGGCTGACACGATCAAAACCAAAAATTCAATTGGAACTTCTCCTTTCCAACTAGTCTATGGGACAGATTCCATCTTTCCAACCCAACTTGGTTTACCTGTACTTAAATTCCTGAAAGAAGAGTTGGAAGAACCAAATGACATTCAAAGAAGGATTTTTCAAATCATTGAAGTCCAATAGAAAAGAGAAATGCTTAATGAGAAATCTAAAGCTCATCAAAGCAAGGTCAAGGAAATATTTGATAGAAAGACTAAAAAATATGATTTTGAAACATGATACCTTGTTCTGAGGTGGGATGTCAGGAGGGAAGAAAAATCAAAACATGGTAAGTTTGATAATCTGTGGTATGGTCCTTTTAAAATATCCAAAATTATTAATAATAACACCTTTGTCTTACAAAATTTGGATGACAGTGAGATATTTGGGGGTCCAGTAAATGGATGTTTTCTAAAGCATTATTTTACATGAAGACCCAGTATTGATTCACTTGTACATATTGTTTATTTTGGTGTGTTTAAGTAGATCAAATAAAGACTCCAAGCCCAATGGAGACGCTAGATTACAGTTAGTTGTGTATTTTGATATTTCAGTATGCACGTTGGCTAGACCAACCGACTATTTCTTGCAGCGGGGGGATTGATTTGAAATAAAATAGGGATCAGAGTAGTTGGGAATAGAAAAAGGGTGGATATTCAAAATTGATAAAGTGAGAAAGGAAGGCATTGGTTTGCATGGTTCTTAATATTTTATCACAAAACATTACCCCCTCTTACCCTTGATTTTTAGCCTATGCTATCAAAACTCATTCCTATCTTCTCAATTCTAAAAAACCCTACTTCACCATACACATGTTTATATCAAGTCCCCTATACACTTCACTTTTATAATTTTTGGGTGTTTTTCCTTTGCTTGAGTTCATTTTCATATGCTTCTAGTATGAATAATTTGAATATTTTCATGGTTTGAATGCATCCCATCAAAATTCTATTCAAAGTGTAAATTTTCCAAAGTTTAAAGGAGAGACAAAGTCACTACAAGAATGCCTCCATTCTTGTAGCGCCTAAACTCACCATTATTTTTTAACGTGTTTTGGATCCCAAAGTTCGTGTTAGTTGTCACAGGACCATGCAGATAATTGTGCAACATTCATAACTCTTTATAAAAAATAATGATTTGATTCAGCGTGATGATCAAATGAATATGAGTTTGTACCTACCAGTACATACATCAAATTCAAGTTTCAGGCCATGATTTTGAACATTCAATATTAGAATTCAATTTATAATAACTAAATTGTTCCCTAACAACATTGTGCAACGAAGGAAATCTTCTATGATCAGTTGTCTATGCAAGAATCTCTAGAAACCCGATTGAGTTGAAACCCTAGCATTTATAGGTTGACATAGGTCGCAATCAGCATGATGATGCCCAAGAAAAGTGGTCAGGTAGTCATTTGGAAGCAGAAGGGGTCAAATTGTTGGAAGCCTACCCCAAGATTATACATAAATTCATTGATGGAGGTTGGTTTGATTTCTACTACACCTTCCAAGGGCATCATGAGGAGATTTCGATGCAATTTACAAAAACAATTGATGGGTTTCAAACTCAAGTGGGAAATGTATTAATCCACATTACAAAGCATTCAATAGGAACAACATGTCACCTTCATGTACATGGTGAAATATGGTGGAAGAAAACTAAGTTATCTGCAGAATTGTGCAATCAATATCTGGTTCCAGAACATCATGATCCAGATTGGAGTCAAGGGATCCCGAAAAAGTGGTTAAAGGAAGAATGGCAGAGTGTTTTTCCAATAGTCAAGAGGTACATAACCCGTGATGGTACATACTCTTATGTTTATTGTTACCATATGAGAATTTAAATGCATTTGAATGGATATGCATAAATGAGCTTGTCCTTTTACATGTTGAATAGCCTGACCAAAATGGAAAAGAGAGTATAGAGATACCCAAGAACTGTAGATAAAAGTTTATTTCATCAAGGATTGATTAAAAGGTTGGTTCTTTTTTCATTAAGTGAAGTTCGAGTATCCTGAAGACAGTTTTTGATTTCCTTAGGGTTTGGTGAACAAGGTCCAAAGATACAAAAAAAAACCTCTGACCAAAAACCTGGGGTTTCAACAAAGAAGGATGATACCCCAATAAGCTCTACAAAATTGCAGGAACTCTCCTCTGTACCTAGGCGAACCAGATCAAGTAAAAGGAAACTTGAATTACAACAAGAAGAAGAACTCAAGTTGGAGCTCGAATCCTCTGCTCCAAAACATGAGCTTACAGGTTTTGACAAAGTATATATAAGGAGAATGGCTAAGGAAAAGATAGAACAATTGCAAGAAGTGAAAAATGATCCTGAAACAAAAACTAATGATGCACCTGTTGAGAAACCCCCACAAGTGAAACTAAGTAAAGGAAAGCATCATGTAAACTATCCCAGTAGGCCCAAGACTAGACCTACAAACAAGTTAAGGCTAAATTTGAAAGCTATGTTTAAAACAAAGTTACCGACTTAACGAGAATTGTGACCTCAAAACGAGAACTCTAGCCCCTAAAACCCATATTTTTGCATAAAAAACATGAAAATCACCCATATTTTTGCATAAAAAACATGAAAATCAACCCCCAAATCAAAACAAGGTGCTACTGGTAGCACCATTTTTTTAAATGGGGTCCAAATTACAACATTTTCAAACATGGCCTTCGAAATTCAAACAATAGCTCAGAAAAACCTTAAAATCAACACCTAAATCAAAAAGTGATGCGACGTAAAACAAAATGTTTTTCCTAAACTTGAAAATCATAGCTATTTACAACCTAGTTGAAATTGTGGCATTGACAACAAATCCCTATGTAAATAAACAACCCAAAATTGGACACCAAAATGGTCACTTGAAAATTTATTTACATTTTTTTTTAAATTTACATTAAAAAATAAATAAATGGAAAGAACAAAATCTTCGTAAATGAAAATTTTTTAAATGACCAAAAAACACATTTAAAAATATATATTCAAAATTCAATTTAAAAAAAAAAGATTAAAAAACAAGGTGAAA
>CBVK0100650336.1:0-10403 GCA_900067695.1 Picea abies
TCTTTATCTTTATCATGTTTCTCTTGGTAAAATCTTTCACTTTCATTAGAAGGCTAGATGATAATGCCCTTTTGTTCAAAAAACACCTCAGCATCTTTAGCATTGTATCCATAATGATCAAATAAAGGGGGAGCCTCAAATGAACTACTAAGAGGTATATTATGCCCAACATGAGAAAATTGTTCTTCATTATTAAACACAGTTTCCCAGCAAGCAATATATTATCATCATCATATGAGTCAAAAATAGGTTGCTCATATCTAGAATTTTTGGAGACCGGGCTACAAATAATATCAACTTCTAGAATAGACTCAATTTCTACACTTTCCTTACTAAGACAGTAAATATAGTTTTTATCAGATGCAGCTGAAAAGGGAAGAAAAAAAATTGATTCCTCATCCACGAAATCTTCTTTATCCTCATAGCCTTCATAAGAAACAACTATATCCTGAGCACAATATTTATAATCCTCACAACAGCTATGATAAATTAACTCAGAGGAATAAAATTGTTGATAACGAATATTGAGAGCTGCATGAAACTGTTCTAGGGAGGAGATGCTAGCAAGGGGAAAGGATCGATACCACTCATGAGCATCTCCCTCTAATGAGTACATGAACATCTTCATTAATAAATCCTCATGATGTATTCCCCATTGATGCATGAGTTCATGAAACTCAAGAAGATTCTCTATAGGGTTGTCATATTTATGTAATCTAAATCTAGGCAAAAAATCACCCCACTCATTTATAAGACGAACAACATTTGGAAAATTAGGAACATAAGAGAAATTAAAAGGAGAAAACCTCTGAACCAAAATGGCTTCCATATGAAAATATGACCTTGTAAAACTGTGAAGTCACCACTAGATTCTTTAATCATGGAGTCGCCAAGTGAATGATATGCAGTCTAAATGTGTATGGTCTTTGTTCACCATCAAAGATTAGATCTGGTTGTTTTCATTCTCCCATGGAAGATATCTTCACTTCCATCCCTGACAATGGATCCATTAATGTTATCACTGAGAGTCACCCTCAAACTGCAAGAGGATAATCCCATTACCCATCAAAATAAAAGTAGAAGGATTAAAATGGTTTGAGTAGGTGGATTAGTGAGACTGCAGGGAGAGGAAAAGATAACATAAGTAACTGCAGATCAATTCGAGACCATTGGACTATGGATTCATAAGTATCATGAATAATGAAGGCATTTAAACTACCTATCAGACAAAAGGCTTTATGTGGTGATGAGGAGAAAGAAGCCATAAAATGTTTAATTGATGAACCATGAAATATCGGAAAGATGAAAATAGATCCTCTACCACCTCAGGAATCCATATATCAGAGAGATGCTACATTAGGACAAGAAAAAAAAACATAAAATATCTTATGAACCATGAAAGATGGGCATGATGACAACAGATCCTCCATCGTCTTAGGAATCCATAAATCAGAGAGATTACTTCTAGACAAGAAGAAAAAAAGAAAACATATAATGAACCATGAAATATGGGTATGATGACAACAAATCATCCATCGCCTTAGGAATCCATAAATCCAAGAGATTACATTCAGACGAGAAGAAACAGAACAACGCGTAAACTAAGAAGACGATATGATAAAAACAATTCAAAGGAATCTTCAATAACATAATATTTACAGTCTAAGCCCTCAGGATTACAAACTAAAATTACAGAGCCTTGCTCATAAAAATCTCTTGGCTCTCCAGCCTTTGAAAAACACCCCTCCCTTACAAAATCAAAGACTGATATATTTATAATCGGATCAGTTCATAACTACCAGGAGTGTGACCTGGTTATCTTGTTCAATGCTTCCATCTGCGCATCCCTTTGTCAATCTGTGTGTGTTTCTATTGTCAGATGCAAGCTTTGGTCAATATGGACCTACAATATGAAACCGCACATCATGGTACCTCAGTTTGACAGGTTTGTCTCCTCGGATAGATCTTCCACGCCTTCTATTTATGGACTGAGATGAGGTTTCAACTACCAGTCCTTTTCCATTAACTGAATCCTCCTCGGGATTGGAGCACATCTAGATGATTAGTGGGTGACCATGTGCCCCTCATGGATTGGGCGTTGAATAAGAAGATGGATTCGGGCCGCAAAATTCATCCTCTATTCATTTCCTGAACTTCCCTCGGGATCGGGACACGATTTGACTACTAAGGGTGGCCACACACCATTGTTTGATACGACGCTGCAAGAGCACGTGAATTCGGGGTCGTCGAAAGTAGTTTGGACCCACACCAATTTTGGGCCCAAAATGAACCTCTTATTGCCACATAGCCACCTCACAAAACCACAGTGTGGATTTTGGCTCGCTCTTCGCATTTTAACACCCGTGTAGTTTGTGGCACCGAAATGACTGGTGGTCGTCTATCTGATCGGGATCTAAGATCTGGGCGTGCCGACTATTTTATCCCCCTGCCAAAGTTTTATCCGCCTATTAACTGCAGAATCCTTCCAACTGTGTTTAGTTATGGCACTAAATAGAAATGCACAAGGGATCATCGTTGTTGCTAACTACACCTATGGTTGTCAACTGTGACCTTGGGAAACTTTATGTGATAACATTTGGGTCCACAAGGGGTGGCATGCTCCCTGCGAGCTACCAAGAATGCGCAGTTCCAGTGCCTTAGTCTTTAGGTTATGGAGTCAAGCTCAAATAAATTTCACTGAAGAAAGAAGGATGATATGTACACTTCTCTACTTACAAAAATCAAGAAAACAAACATGCTCCAGAAGTATCTTATTTATGTACAATCCTACACTAACTAATTTTTACAATATGTTAGGTGAAAGAAAACTTCCACCATAGCAAAGTTTCTTACTCTGTCACTGATCAGGAAGGGATAATGAAACTGTGACAACATATTGATTACATTATTCATATTTCCTCCTAATGTTGAAGGTAAGATAAGGCTTGGAGGCTTCAATACATTGAGGAAATGCAATTCCATGTATTCCCCTACAGGCTCATAAAATAGGTGACAAAGCTTTATGGGTCGATAAAAGAAAACCTTCTTTTCTTTACAACTGCTCACATCTGGTTGAATGTCTATGGCAAGCACAAGTGAGTGAAAGGATGATGTAGGTTGTTGATCCACTTCTCATTTTCCTGCTTTGGCAACATCTGCTAGCTGATGGCAAGCGATCTCCTCATGTATGTCAATGAATGGATGTTTCTCTTTAACATTCTTCTCATTTATAATTTCTGGAGATGATATGAGCTACACATTTAGCCCTTCCTTTTCTCCTTCATGTCCCTCCCAATGATCAGGCTCATAATTATCATACACAGGAACCATGCTACAAGCTTCCAAAGAAGCCATGGACAAGCTCTTCTCATTTTTATCTTCACTGGGATATTCATACAAAATGGGTTTCTCTTGGTCAGTATTTGAAATAACTTCTTCATCATAAACAGGGATGCTAAAAACATCTGTTTCAATAATATGAATATCCTCTGCAATTTCTTCATAAGAGAAGCAAACAAAATCTTCCTTTAATTGTGAAAAGATAGGAAAAAACAGAGAGAAATATTCCCTAGTTTTTTTAACTAGCTTATCATCTATATTAGCTTCACAATTAGGAGAAATATCTACTGCAGAAAACACTTGCTCTTTGTCATCAGAATATTCAAAGGAGAGATGTTGATTTTCATGAACATTTAAAACAACAGATACATCTGATATGATGTCATACGTTTCTTTGTTATTGTTATCATAATGAATATCATTCAACACCTCATGATCTTCATGGTAAATGTTTTCTTCTATAATTAATGATTCATCACAAATTAGTCTTTCATGACTAGCAAAATATTTATGGAGCAAAGAAAACTCATTACAACATCCCTCAAAAAGACGTTCAGTTGGAAAATATTATTTACAAAAGGAATTGAAAGTTGCATGAAATCCTGTCAAAGAGATGATACTTGTAACTCGGAGATATATACACCAATCACAAGCAATCATTTGTAACAAATACCTGAAAATCTTAATCTAAACATCCTCATGCATGATATAAAGTTGATGAATAAAATCGTGAAAATCCAGCAAGTGTTCAGTTGGTTCCTCCCACTCTTCTCCTCGAAATTTAGGAAGGCTACATTCACATTCATCTCTACTAGGCTCTAGATTAGGGAAACCAATTGAAGGGCGTGCAAGTCAGGTAGACTGCCAAGGTGAAGGGCATGCAGGTCGACTGCCAGTCATGGGAGGTATGTATAAATATTCTTATCTCGAGGGTTGTACCTCGTCGATGTGCGTTCAAAAGAAGGAGATCCAATACGAGTTTAAGTGCTCCTGCAACTCATGATGATTCATGTGATATATTAGGATTTATCCTTCCCAAATCATAAAAATACCAATACCATTCAGTGGGGCCCAACAAAGCAGAGAAATTCATGTATTAGGGTTGTCCTTACATGAAAATCTAGGTTGAAAGTAGTAATGGTTGAAACAGGTGTCAGCAAAACCCTTCTGTCCAGGTATCTTTCTCTCTTCTAAATGGAAGAAAATATAGAATCAATTCATTTAGGGTGTTTTATAAGAATTTCGTCCATCAGACTAAGAGTAGGAGAGAAAGAACCAAGGAGGCTCGAGGGAGAGTGAACAAGAGATCTGAGTAGATCAAGTTTTTACATGTAATTCAAGGAACTCAAACTAAGGGTCGCGTAGCTGAGCATTTCGTTACGTTTTTCTTGTCTTTTTATTTACCTTACATTTAAATGATAAAGCTAATGGATTTGCGACACATAAATGATAAGGGGTGAAAAAGTAGGGATGGCAGAGATCCTGTAGTTCATCCCAACGTGGCGACTATTTTCTGATAAGGAATATCTACATCTCGCCCTAGACACAACAAAAACTAGGATCCTAGTGTGAACAAGGTTTTCGATCGATCTCTAATGGTAAGAATTTTTGGGTATATACAATTTTCAAAATGATACACTAGCACCATCCATGCATATAGTAACTAATGCTTCCAAGAATCGAGATTAAGTTTTATTTCCACAATCTAAAATAGTTGTTAAATTTTTAAGAGATAGATATGGGTCCACCACTCTCTCTCAAGCTAGGTATCTCAACTCTCACAAGTAAAACCAGTCAAATTTATGCAACATAAATTTACCCATAACCAGTGTGTTTTAACCCTTTTTCCCATTTTATTTATAGGAGTTTCCTCCATGACACCTTAACACTTGCACATTTAATTCACTTTCTAAATAATTAATTAAGAATTATTTCCCCCATACATGTGTCACCCTTTCCCTTATTTGCACAAGTAAATCCACAATTTATTTTAATAAATGTCAATTTCCCTCACCCATCCTAAAAGCGCTCCTAAAATCACTCCTAGTTGTCTCTTTATTCCCCTTGTTATCAATTAATGACTAACACCTTACTAATTATGAGTTGAGTTAAAATAGGAGTCTTCTCCTAGTTAAACAAGTGGTAGTTTAGACTCTATATCCCTTCTATCTGTGTACTTATTCTTTCATGCTTTATTCCTTTCTTATATTATAGTCCAGTTAGATATTTTCTGCACACATGTGTATTATATTAATTCTTTAGATTTATGCCATCTTTCTCATTTTCTTAAATTGACTTGCCTCTTTCCTATGTTATTTAAATAATAATTAGTTTTAGTCTTCTTAACCTCTTAGGCATACTTTTTGTATAGTCTTAGATTTTCATTTGGGGATTCACAATTAGTTAATTAAATCCTTAATTCATTAATCAATTAAATCCAACAATGATTAAATGTTTTACAGGGTTTAATTATTTGCTTAAGGTTTTCTAGGACACCTAGATTCATTGACTCGAGATTTAATTCCGCAACATGCCCTTCAAGACACACACCATTCTCCAAGGGTGCCAATCACCTTTGATTCAAATTTTTAATTATGTGACACGCCCTTCAAGGAATACTCCTTTCTCTAAGGGTGCCACTTGCCTTTGAATGGTTTTGGTAGTTTTCGAACCCTTGGAGTCAACACTCCATTTGGGCGACCTTGTGAGAAACTAAGGGCTTCTAAGGAATAAGGACCCTGCCTTATTACACGCCCCTTTGAAATCTTCGTGACTGAATGTCTCAGTCTATCCTCACGACATCGTGGATCTCTCGAACTAGGGAATCGTTAACCTACAATTTGAGCCACGATGGGAGTGATAGTAGGCTGTGATAGGGATGCCAACTCACCTCTCCCTCAATATCTGGTCTATGTGCATGGCCTCTTTACTCTTTATGCGAGTCAGATTAGAAATCAATCGTTAGCCTGCATCCATAAACAAAACATTATCAATGATCCATAAACAACGTAATAGTATAATAGATCATATGTCACATATGCATAAATGGAATACTCAAACCAATGAAATCCACTCCCTGACTCAATCTGGAGTCCAAGGAGGTCCATTGATTCCATCAACATCCTCAATCTATCAAGTGTCCTACACACTCAGGGGAAACTTGTCAATAGCATTTTTCAATACATAGATATCAAATAATATAAATCATAATCCATCAACATCATCATAAGAATCCATAAGAGAAACAGATAAAAATATACTATAACTAGATCAATTTCACGCAAGTGTCCTCAAGAATAAGTCAATAATATGAGCTTGCAAGAGCAGGATGTTACATACACCCCCTCTTGTTTTAAACTTTGTCTTGAAGTTGTATAGTATATAAATGCAATAATTAAAGCATTTGACAAGATCTATATGTCTAACTATCAAATAAATATGGAAATTGTTGGTGCATATCGTATGTGTCCTCCTAGGTAGCCGAGTGTGGACTATAATTGTCCCACTAGACCTTGACCTGATTGACTGTTTGACGCCATAGCTGTCGAATGCGATGGTAAATAATGTGGATTGGGTCCGTCTTGAGTGCACCCTTGTCTGACACCGCAAGGAACTCATGTCAATCTCATGTGTAGGATCACTAACATAATGTTGCCAATACATACAAAAAAAACATCATGTAAACGCCTCAAATATTGAGGCATGACTAGTCGATAGACCATGGGTCCTTTCCTTTTCACAACTTTGAAAGGCCCCATAAACCTAAGAGAGAGAGAATTTATTAGCCCTTATAAACTTATTAAAATTCTTGTGTGGTTTCACCCGTAAGAAAACTCGGTCACCAACTTCATAGTTGTAGTCAATGTGATTCACATTAGCATAACTATTCTATCGATCTTGCACTTATTTAATCCTTTGTCTTATAATTTGAAATTGTTTTTCCATTTATTGTGCCACTGGGACCCTATTCTCAAGTCGATCCCATCTTAATGGCATCTAACACACTCGCCCATAGAGAAACTCAAACGGTGCCATCTTACGGTACCTTGATAGTCATTGTTGTACGCAAACTCTACCAGTGGCAAGAACTCTTCCCAATCTTTCTATTGGTCCAACACATACATACACAACATATCTTCCAAAATTGGGTTTGTTCTTTCTGTCATCTTGTCTATCTCAAGGTGATATGTTGTACTAAAGTTCATTTTTGTTCCCAAGGCCTCTTGAGAACCAGTCCATAATTGTCCTATAAACACGGACCCTCTATCAAATAGATTCTTTTTTCCACGCTAGGAAATATCACAATCTTGTTGAAAACATTCTAGCTATGTATGGTTCCTGATACGTCATACACACAGGAATAAAATGTGCACTCTTCGTCAGAGTTTCAGCTACCACAAAAATCGAGTCGTGCCTCCTTGTCGTCAACGGAAATTAAATAATGAATTCCATCGAAATGACCTCCCATTTCGATTCTGGAATCGTGTGTGGCTATACTAATCCTGCCAAATGTCTAATTTTAGCCTTCACTCACTAACATTCTAGTCACCTCACCATGTAGCTAACTAAGTCCTCCTTCATCCCTTCTAGAAGAATAAGGGCTTAATGTTTTCCCTCATCTTCATGAATCCTGGATGAGCCATGCATATTTCTCTATGAGATTGGCTTAAGATCAAATTCCTCAATTTCTCATTAGGTGGTACATAAATCCGGTTATCATACCTCATCAATATGTTGTTGTCCATTGTATATCCTTGAAACTTGTTACCGTGATGGTATCTTGTCCGAAATTTCTTTAACTTATTTATACCAGTCATCGTCGAGCTATATAGTTAGAATCCTTTCTCGAAGATTCGTCTGAAGAGGTATCACCAAGAATATGTGTGGTTTTCGACTCAACACATATGTCGTTCTGTTCACCATTCATTTAATGTACTTAATCTCAAATCATATTTGCTAAGTAATTCTGACCAATGATTTTTCCACGCGTTCAAGTCATTCTACACAAAATGTGTTGCATTCCACAGTGATCTTTTGCTCAAATTTTTGTCCAATCAGATAGTGTCTCTACATTTTCGAGGAATACATAATGGCCAAAAACTCCCAATCATGCATTGTGTAGTTGTCCTCATGCCTTCTTAATTTCTTTGATATGTAGGCGATCACTTTCCCATCTTGAAACAATACTCCACCTAAACCTTCCTTGGATGCATATGTGCATACCAATAAATCCATGTCCAATTCGGGGACTTTCAGTATCAGCGTTTTCTTCAACAGCCCAATGAGCCCTCGAAATGCTTCCGCACACTTTTTGGTCCACACAATTTTTTATTTTTCTTCTTCAATTCCGCAATCGGATTTGCTATCTTCAAAAAACATTCGATGAACCACTGGTAATATCCTGCTAAGCCCAAAATATGTGTACTCCTAGTACATTTTTCGGTGCAGACCATTCCATAATAGCCTCTATATTTGTTGGATCCACTGCGATGACTTCACTGGATATAATATGCCCTAAGTAATGAATCCTTGATATCATTGTGACAATTTTCTGTAATTTGTGTTTCTGTAAACATTGTAATACTAAGCACAAAAATTTGTCATGTTCCTCCATCATCCGAAGATATATCAATGTGTCATCAATGGATACTTGAACAATCTTATCCAAGTATTCACAAAAAACCCCATTCATCAAACTTCTGAATACCCTCGGGGTGTTTTTCCATCCCAACAAAAAAAGTAAACTTGTAGTGTCCAAACCTCGTCTTGAATGCAGTCTTAGGAATATCTTCCTCTTTAATTTGTAACTGGTGATAACTTGATCTCCATTTGATCTTTGAAAACACTGTCACACCCTTCATTTGATCAAACAAATAATCTATTATTGGCAACGAATACTGGTTCTTGATCGTTTCCTTATTCAATTGATGGTAGTCAATGCAGATTCTCCATGAGCCATCCTTCTTCTTATGAAAATGTGCACCCAAGGGTGTCACACTTGGACATATAAGTCCTAGGTCCAACAACTCCTTCAATTTCATTTTCAACTCCTGTAACTCTGGGGTCGACATCCAATAAGGCATTCATGCTATCAGTTCAGTTCCCAATTTTAGATCGATGGTAAATTCCAACTGGCTCTTTGGCGGCATCCCAGGTAACTCCTCAGGGAATATGTTCACAAACTCTCTCACCACCGAAAGGTCTTCTAGACCTTTCGCTACTCCCCTTCTGGTTTAACAAAAGGATCGCATAAAGCTTACATCCCTTGCACATTCTCTTCCATAGATGCAAGGAAGAGATGAACCTCGGGGAGACTCCCTGGTTCTGACCTACAATCACGCATCTCTATCCCTTGTCATCGACCATGCTCAACCGTTTCATCTTATAGTCGAGTATCGCATCATGCGATTCTAACTAGTCCATACTGATCACGACGTCATAAGACCCTAAGGTTGTGACATATAGGTTGGCCCTAGTGACAAACTCTCCCAGGTTAAGAAGTCCTAGGTCCAACAACTCCTTCAATTTCATTTTCAACTCCTGTAACTAATGTGTTGACATCCAATAAGACATTCTTGATATCGTTTAAGTTCCATCTTTCCAGTTGATTGTAACACCAAATCTCTTTCGGGTGGCATACCTTGTAACTCTTCTGGAAATATGTCAGCAACTCTCGTACTAGAGGAAGGTTCTCTAATCCTTTAGCCTCTCCATTTTCATTTAGCGCTAATATTGCATATAACTTCATCCCTTGTGCATACTCTTATATAGTTGTACCTGACATCTCTAGCCCAGTAGACTGATGCTCATCCTAGTAGTGGTTTACCACTGCATGTATCCTGTGGACCTTGCCCCAAACTCCAACTGTAATGTGTCCTGTTGACCCGACTGATCTGGCCTTCTCAATCAGACAATCTCATTGGTAATGTAGATCTCCACATGTCCAACATCTGGTCTTCGATCCAATACTTTTGGTCCCTAAGGTAGAAGTTGTTGGCCTACCAGCCAAAGATCCTGGTCTATTCTGCTTAACATGCCTAAATAGTTGTTACTATGAATGACAT
>CBVK0100650340.1:0-10871 GCA_900067695.1 Picea abies
ACTAGTTGAGTTGAGTCTAGATGTTGCATTGGTTTTGTCACCATGCAACAATGGGATCATCACCATGATAATGCTCACTTTCCTTGGGATCATCACCAAACTGGTGCATTACCATTGATTCCTTGATCTACTCATCACTACTCTTTGTTCAGTCGGTTAACTGAAGACTAGTTGACTAGTTAACTTAGCTAGGTGGAAGTTCATTCCCATAACTTCTTGAGAGACTAGACTAGGTGGAAGTTCACTCTCGTAATTGCTGGTGTGTGTCCATATCACTCTAGACCACCACTATGGCACATTGGTTCTCCTCCAGTGAACATTCATTGATTTATAGCATGTGTAAATTATTCATTATTCATTACAATTAAAGAGAATTATTCCATCCTTTCTCTCCTTCTTCTTATTTCACAATTTCTCTCTACAAATGTGTGTAGTATTTTCTAGCTAGATCTATTCTATGCATATTCAACACATTTACATAATTTTTCTCTTTCTCATGCCTTCATGAGGAAACTCTTCATCTAGGACAACTACAAGTGGTTGCCTATCTCCATTACCTGTAAGTCCTACAAACATGCACAAATCATTATTTTTAAAAACATGAGATATATGAGTCACCTTATATGCCTTTAGCATCCTCTCCTTATGTTGGAATTAAATCTCTAATCTCTTCATGAAGACTTTACTCTTAACCTCATTCTCTTCTCCAAGTAGTACTCCCTGCTTTGGTTCACAATATTGAATTGTTGGTCTTGTTTTCAAGGACTTCCCATACTCAAACTCTCTAAGTTCTTCTATGATCCAAGCCTTCAATATGTTCTTCAGCTTCCTTGTAAAAAAAATTTGAATAGGCCATGTATCCTTCCTCTTCAGTCTCCAACCATATCTCTAGTTTTCATTGCTTTCCTGTAGCAACTCCAATATTATGTTGAGTCTTTCCTTTAGCTCAAAAATTTCTTTGTCAAGCTCTTGTTGACTCATATTTATTTCAACTAATTTCACATCCTATTGCCTCTAGTTGTGGATTCTCTCTAAACCTATGACATGATAATCAGTAGTCATTGTATTCTTTCCTTTATGAGATTCCCTTTGTTGAATGTGAGCTACATCAAGATTTTGTAGCTAGTATCCTTTACTTGCCACTCAATACCTCACAAATATTCCTCTGAGATATGGCCTTTTGGTATTATAGGTCCTCTCCACTGGTACCTTATTAGCATCCTTTTTCTCTTCTATGTCTATGCACTTACTCACTTTCCTCTGAGAAAATCTATTTTTATATTCACTTCCAACCTCAAGTTGGAACAGGCTCTTTGCCACAATATTCAAGAACTTCCTATGTTCCCTATTACAGTCATCTTTTTGTAATCACCATTAGTGCTACCTATAATCAAAATATTATTCTCAAGTTAGTTGGAAAAAAAAATACCAATTTACATTTTTTCCAAACTCATTTGAACATTTATTGTTGCAATCCTTCCAATTTCCTTTTTTCGGTAATTCTGCTGAATTTTATTTCTATGTATCCTTTACAGAATCCAAAAAGAATTAAATCGATATTATTGAATTCTCAAAAGAGAGAATCTTCTCTGATACAAAATGATGAATACCCCCTCAGGGATCTTTGTGCCCACGGGTGTAGAGTTATAAATAAAAAATCTACACAGCTCAATTCTTGAGTTGTTCTCAATTCTATTCTCATGCCCAAAATCCCTTCTTAATATAACTTTTTTATGTTCTTTTATCACACAAGTCCTCATGGTTCTTATCTAGAGCATTTAAAACCCTCCATAGAACCTTGATCATGACCATGGGCTAACTCTAATTTGAGAGATTTTTTTCCTTTCGGAGCTAATACCCTTTCCCCATAGAAAACAACCTTGCTCTATGACCATACCTTTGTCACTTTCATGCCTTATTCAGAATTCATCCTCCACCATCAATCATCACAGGATGGAAAATCCACATCATTCCTTGGGCTTTTCCATCCTCTAATCCTCGTCGTTGATTTTCTCCAAATCGTCTAGTAGATATCTCTCTTGGTCGTGTCTTGATGGATAGTTTAGATTCAATGTCACTTTTCCTTTGTTTAGGATCTCCTCCATCGAACTACCATGAGATGCCACACTTTGAAACGTCTATCCAGAATTCTTCACCTTCCTCCTCAAACTCCAGACATCCAAACCACCTCCATCGTTGATCTTCTCTAGATCCAATGATCATGGATCCCCATCTCTCTTTCACTATGCCAAGTCTTTATGGATCAACTTGTACGTTCTTGCCATGTGTCTCCTTTGTACTCATCCATGTGTCTCTTTCTCACTCATCCACATTTCCACCACATGTCCACTTATCATTATATTATTCCATGTTAGGGATCTATCAGTTGCCATATGTCACTCTTTGAGGGGCTACATACGTGTGTTGATGTATGTCGGGACCAGACTATCGATCTCCTCTCTTCTTTTAACCCTTTTATGTTCAATACAATAGGTTAAAGGTTGATTTCCTTTATTTATCCGATCTCCTTTTATACCGTCAATATTCTATTGAAATGGACAGTAATATCCTCTACTCCCTCACACTACTGTTGCGCCTCAGATCATCGTTGATCTTATTTTTTCAATGTATGACTTCCACATGTATAGGACAGAGAGAGAAATCAATTGGGAATGGAGTCAACTTTTAAATAAAAGTGAACTATCAGTGACTAGTGTGTAGAACTATCAAGGAAGCAGAGGCTAGATACGTGATAATATTTCAGTTTTAAAATATTTTTGTTGTATGATATAAAAAAGAGGAAACAATTAACCACATTCAGAGCACCAGCTGAGATGAATTTTGATTGAGTTAAAAAGAGATAACAATACTTAAATTGCTTGAATCTAAAGCATCAATATTAGATGAATTTCAAACCATTAGCTTTCCAATCTACAAATATAAGAGTTGCAAATGAAATGAGAAAGAAAATAGGAAATACATACATGAGAAAGAAACACACACTTCAGATCACCACCACAAGAATCTCTGGTATGAATAGCATTGTACTTCTTCACTAATATTCCATTATAATTTAGAAAGATTACAAAATGCTCAAAAGAAATCTACTCTATGTTTTTGTTAACTCCATATTAAAACCTTATTTCTATTTCATATCTGTCCATTGAACCTAATTTACATTGAGAGAGCTCTCTCTGGTTTGGAAAGGCCATATTCCAAGCCCAAAGTGGTCGGTGGTTACCTCTGTGGTTTCCCTCTCGCATCCAAGGGAAATTATGGAGTGATAGCATGATCACCACATGTATAGGACACTAAGTTGTCGTCTTTCAAGACTTCACACACACTTACTATCTCGATCTAATGGTTACCGGCCAATTCGATCATGGGATGGAAAAATGACTAGTTCAATTTGTTGGACACAAGGTTGTTAGACTTATAACTTCAAGCTACCATTTTTCTAGGCCCAATTCGAAATAAACGATGGTTTCTATTAAATCCACCTAGATCTTTCAATCCATATCTTTATTCACATTCTCCATATGATCACTTCCCATGATATGTCAACGATTAATCGGGATCATTCATCTCTATGCTTGATAAACTATCAACGGTCCTCAACTCTTCCAACTGTTAAAGAGTGTTTTTTTCACTAATTCTTAATTAATTTTATTCGATTCCTTCTCTTTTGTGATCATGCTCATCACATCTGCACACACATGACTTAGGAAATTTTGAATCTATATTGAAATCACAAATATCTATTCAATCAAAAGATGATTGATTTAACATTTACACAAAGAGCCCATAAAACAAATAGATGATTCTATTAATGAATCTTTACATGAATTGTACAAAGTATTTCTTGCCTTCTGGGCCTAATTTACATTTTGTTGGCCTCTAACTAGCTTGCTAGCCACACTTGGCCTCTTTCACACTCACACCTCTCACTCTATATTAACACACACATATACCATCACTTTGATGTCCATAAGATTACAATTTTAAATATGGAATGTCTCCTTCCATATCGTCAACAAATCCCTAATATTATGCAACTAATACACATAATAATACTCTCTTACTTTACAATTGAATCCTCATACATAGGATGATCTTCCTAAACCCAACTAATTTCTCAATTAATCCTTTATACTTCAATCAGGGAAAAAAGCCCTATCATTCTAGAATCCAACTAAACCATGCCAAATTACATTAATTCAAAGTTTAGGGAACCCACTCCCTTAGTAAATAATCCAACTAAACCATGCCAAATTACATTAATTCAAAGTTTAGGGAACCCACTCCCTTAGTAAATTGAAATAATCCTAGGTCCAATCAACATGGTTTGTCTTGGAGGTGAAATGCTCTTGCATCAATCATTTTCTAAAATTTAATTTCAAGCACTTTAATCTCGATGATGCAACTCTGATTGTGAATAAAGTTGGAAAAACTATTGTATATGTTGTAGCGTATGTGGATGATCTATTGATAAAAGGGACAAATGAAAGTTATATTGCATCCATAAATAAATAATTGAATAAAATCTTTGAGGTGACATATTTTGGACAATTTCAATACTACTTGGGCATTGAAGTAACTCAAAATCCAAAGTACATATTCATATCCCAAAATAAGTACAATAGAGAATTTTTTAACATTTTGGTATGGTCTAGTGTAACACTCTCTCTCTATTCCAATGGAATAGAGTTTGAATCTCACATCAAAACAAGGGAATGAATTTGAGGATACAAACAAGTACATATAGTTTTTGGGGAGTCTTATCTACCATACCACCTACAGACTAGATATTTCATTCATTGTTAGGATTCTTTCCAGGTTTATGAAAAATCATGGTGAAGGACATTGATCTGCTGAAAAAAATGTTCTACAATACTTGAAGGGAACTCAATACTTTGGAATCAAGTATTCTAAGGTGGATGACTTCAACTTGATTGGATATTATGGTTCATACATCGATGGGGATAAATAAAATGGAGTTTAAAATTCATTCCATGTCATGAGTCTTGGATCAATAACTTCCTCCTAGAGATTACAAAAACAGTCAATTCCAACAATTTTCACAACAGGGGAACAATATGTGGCAGTTACAGAAGCAACAAAGGTGATTATGTGGTTTAGGAAAATACTTGAATATTTGTAGGAGAATTGAGTTAATTTTACTCCTTTTCTAGTTGAAAATACTTTGGAAATCAAGTTGTAAGAGAAACATATATTCTATTATCAAACCAATCACACCAACACAAAGTACTATCTAATTCAATATCATGTAGAGGCCAAGAATAATATTTTGAGACATTGTTCCTAAAATAAGAGAATTGTAAAACTTTTCACCAAAGTGATTAGAAGAGAAAAGTTTGAAAAGTTAATAATGATGCTTGGAATAATAAACACCCCATTTGGACTGAGGGGGGAATTTTAGATACTTAATTCTTGGGGATTTAAGTACGTTGTAAATATTAAGCTAGGATAAATATGAGGAATTATAAGTTAATACGAAGAGGCATTCAAACCTCTTGGAAGATGAAACCTAAAGTATCTTCCTCTTGTATATATGCATGACATGAATTAATGAAACATTAATCTATGGATTTATTCATCCCTGGCCTCATAGTTGAAAAAAACTCCTTCATATTAAGGCATGAATGTTAGATACCTAATCCTTGGGATTATGGTACTTTGTGAATATTATTGTAAATATTATTTAGGATAAATATGAAGATTCATATATGAATAGGAAGAGTCATTTGGACCTATTGGAAGATTAAACCAAAGGTCACTTCACAATGTATTAATAAATGTCTCATGTTAATTCAAATCAATTAATCCATGGATTTACTTACTCCCTATCCCCATCCCTAGCCTAACAATTTGTATTTATTTTGATTTCAAAGACATTGTTATATGATATAATCGGTAATTTTGATTTCATCATCCTTGGAGACAATTTAAACGAGGTAATATTTATTTTTATACAATAAATTATAATAGAGACTCTTCAAGAAAGTGAAATTGTCTATAGATGGTAGTTTTTGGTTGTAATCAAATGAATATTGGGACTTTGTAAAGAATTATTATAAATGCTCTTCAGTCCCATTGAAAAAATTTGGTCATTCATTCAACATCAATAAATTTTTAATATCATATTTTTCTCTTAGAGTTATTCACAAATGGATACATGATTTATAGAGTCACGAAGATGATAGGTTTTACTATTGGGGATTTGATTTGTAATATAATGTGGATTCCACATGACAATAAACCTTAACCTTGAAAAATTTTCTTAGTATTTTGGTTATAGCAACTATTGTTTCTTCTGGTATTTCGTTATGTTTTCAGTTTGTTTTGAAAGTGAGACTTAACGCTATTTATCCTCAAACACAACTTGCATCATGGGATTTATTTTTGAGTTGAATTATTGGCATCATTTTATTTGAGTTTATTATCCATATGAAGGATTAAACTATTAAGGAAAATCAAAGTTGATATTGGATCCAATATTCGTGTCATGTTTCATGTATGACAAATTGATTTTGTCTAGTGCATGTCATAACTATTGAGCATGGACTTTGTTTTTGAACTTCTTCATAGACAAATCAATTCTATGGGGAAAATTCATTATCTCTTGGTGGTCACTATCTCTGAGAATTAATTTCTAGATGAGTTGATCTGGATTGGATCATTATATTATTTTTCATCTATATTCATGCTTTCATAGTGGAAAAAACATGGAGGAATCAACTTGTAGGGTCATTTATTGGCAAGTCCAAGTTTGGAAAATTGGGATCCAAAACCTTTCAGATCCATTTTGAGGCATTAAACAACTTTTGTTTTGGGTTTTGATGTCCATAACTTTCACAAACCCCTGGACAATTTTATACACTTTGATACATTTACAATGATGTAGACCGTGTGTCAATCAAAGATCGTATGAAAAAGTTATGCCTCCCTCAAGTTGACCTACCATGTTGACCACCATGGTATGAGATGATGCCTTGTCAACCCATGTTATTCATGCATATGGGCCTATCCATTTATGTAATTTCAAGAATATTCTAGGAGGTTCAAAAACATATCCCAATTGAAGGTTGAGGAAATCAAAAAACCTACCCCTAGATGGCTATCGGGATATGTTAAATACCAAGCCACCAAGAGGAGAAGGGGTTCCATTATTTTCCATTGTATATTGTTCCATATATGAGAAAAACATCTAAGAGTGGTATTATATGAGAATAATAGAGGAGGAGATATTATGTATCAGCCATATAGGCCATAGGTTAAAGGAAACTCCATAGAGAGTGCATGTTTCTTTGTACTTACATCATTTCTATACCAGAGAAAAGAGAGCAAAGTAGCCTCACCTTCTAGTTGGGTTTTCTCCTATATTAGGTTTCCTAGGTCATATATTGTGTTTATTTGTGGATGGTGTGTGTATTAATTTATGTCATCTGTTTTTTTTCATTTGAACTATTTCATACTTATTTTTAAGAAGCAAACTAATAATTAAGAGTTTGAGATATAAAGTTAAAAATAACATTAATGGTAAAGATTTAAGTTATTTATTAGATATGTTGTGATCAACTGTTCCAGTAGAATGTCCACGAAAATTTACATATCATATTGGTATCAGAGTAGGTTTTCTTTTTGGGCATTGTGGGAAGTTGTAGGATCCAAGAATCGGCTTAAAGAGAAGTCACAAAAACCTTATCCATAGTGGATGAGTCTATTCATAATAACCCTTAAGATCTAGCAGAAGAGATAATTGAGTAGTTGGAATTGAAAGTTATTGACATCAGTCATAATATAAACCTCCTCATGGTGGCTTTAGCAAGAATGCTTGAATCGTTTGGAGATGATGGAACTCGGAGATAGGTTTATAGGGGAAATTAGGAGATCAGGAATACTTAGAAAAAGGAGTCATGGAAAGAATCTAAGAAAGAGTAACTGAGTTCAAGTGTCATTAACCCTTCACATTCCTTATTAAATATGGAAGAAAAAGTTGGCATAAATCAATACCAAGATGATATCAATGCAATAAAACTAAATCATTGGTTGCAACAACTAGAATTTTATTTTATAATTCACCATATATATGAAGGGAAGAAGATTTTGTTTTTTATATTGAAGTTAGAGGGTCATGCCTCAACCTGGTGAAAAATCCATACACAAACACATAGGATGGAGGGTGATTTTCTAGTAACTAGGTGGGAGGATTTCAAAACCATCGTCAAGTTCCAATTCTACTCTATTGGGTATGTAGAGGACCAATGGATCTAGTGGAACTACTTCAAGCATAGGAGGGGACAAATTGTGTTGGACATAGTAATATGGTGTTGGCATTGATGTCAAAAAGGACAATGTGGTCACATTGTGTTATGGAGTGGTCATTAATGTCAACAAGGATCTATATAGATCTATCATGTGTTATGATTGGGCATTGATTTCAAGATGGCCAATATGATCATTGTTGGACATAATATTATGATATTGGCAGTGTTGAAGAAAGGGTTAATATGGTCCTATCATCTAGACAATTCCATTCAAGACAATAAATTTGTTAAAGAACTTTGTTGTACTTATTGAAAAAGATCCTTGAAAAAACATTAACCTTGATAAGGCTATTACATATGGAGATGAAGTGTAGGATTATATATTAAATATATAAAGGTGTTGGAATTGTTGTCTAGAAGAAATATGTCTAGTGTTATGTTTATGTCTAAAGCATCTACTGAAATAGTAAAAAACATCTTTGGCACAAACAGTGAATATAAAATTTATTATTGTGTTAATTTCTATTATAACAACAACCACAATGTTTAATACTTATATCTATGACAAGATCAGTATTTTCTCTCTGGGCCTTATCTAAAACTTGTCTAGTATCCTCATTGGAGAAAGATTAAAAGGAATAGTGTGGAAAGTATGTGAAAAAGATCCACACATAGGAGAAGGAGTATTGCCTCAAGAAAGTATCTCTGTGAACATGAACATAAACGAGATCATAATGTGTTTTAAGTGATCATCGATCACTTTACAGGATCAATGATTCTTCCCATATAGTAGGTGAAGAATTATTGAGGTTAGGAGAAATCTACAATAGTCGTTAGATTTGGATAAGACTAGGATCTATCCTTCGAACCCGGGAGAATTTGTGATCATTCAATCTAGAGAAATATTCAATGCAGACCATCGGATTAGCATTAAAAGAATAAGTTCAAACCTCCATCGTCTGCTCACCATGTGATTAAAACATAGTCATTGATTGAAGGAAAGGATTAGGTGTAATACTCCACCATTGATCATAGTCAAGATTGAAGGCATAGATACATTTTGCAAGATAAATAGTGTGGAGGATAACAAAGGGTATACCCCTGAAATATTATTAATCGTTTATCATGATTCCATGCATCAAAATATCATGGATTTCGGCCCCCAAGGTATATGAGATTTGAGGTGCAACTTAGCCCCCGACATGAACGATGATTGTTCATTCCAATTGTTGATTAAAACACATCTTTAGATGTGTAATTAGTTTAAACAAATTGTATAAATTTCCCATAAGGCTTAGCATCGGTCACCACCTATGGTCACTTGAAAATTTAATTGCTTGGTTTCTTTTGCGCAACACACATAGATTAAATTTTCATATGGATTTAGTGTTTGGTCACTAGAAGAGTGGTCATGTAAAATTAAAATAAGAATTGTGTCGGAGGTTAGCACCACTAGAATAATACAAGGTCACGGGTTTCAATCCTGAGATCCTTTGGATGTTAAAGGACAAGGATCTAGTGCCAAAAAATAACAAGTTGAGGTCACTAGAAAACTAGTCATATGGAATTTATGCAAAGACAGTCTTTAAAAGGATTAAAAGAGTGCCTAAAACTAAATAGGATGTCTTAGTTGTAGAATTACAAATAAAAATAAAAGGAAGAGATTGTTTAAAATAACATTGTTATTACTTAAACAATAGGGTGCAATGTTTCATTATCAAAAGACACATTGGTTCAAATTCACGCCCTTTAGAAGACTATATAAACAAAAATTTATGATGGGAAGAAGATGTATGTGTGTTCTACATCAAATTATCAAAATCAAGTGCAGAGTCCAAGGAAGAAATACAAAGATACTTATGAAGTGAGGGTGGAAGGGAGGAGCAAGAAATGATTAGTATCCTTTACTAAATCAAATTTAAAAGATAAAGAGTTGGTGCTTCCTAGGGTTGGTTCCCTAAACAAAGGTTTTTGTGCTTCCTAGAGTTGGAGACCTAAAACAAAGGGGGAGTTGGAGCTTCCTAGGGTTGGTGCCCTGAACAATGGTATTGTTGTCTCCTAGAGTTGGTTCTCTAAATCAATATTCATATAAAACTTGTGTTATGTTTTAAGAATAATAAAAATTTGTATTCATTTCATTATGATCATAAAATTTGGATCAGTGGTATTAGAGCGGTATGATCCTTGTCATTCTTAATTCATGCCCCCGACGAGGTCAGGGTACAAATAATTGGGTCTCAAGCTTGTTTCTCTTGAGTAAAAAAGATCTTGCATGCCCAAGATACCTCTCGTGGTGGGAGAAGAGAAAGACAATGGGACAAGAGATCCTTTCAAAATGTTTCTTGAGGAAGCCCTCACACAACAGAGGAACAAAATGACAGATAGTTTTGCACAAATCCTTCGATGACTACAAATAGGTGACACATATTTCTTGAATGGAGGTGTCTCCCTCTTCAAGTTACAAATCAACTTTGATATTACCATATTTTAAGTTCATATAGACGCAAATGTTGTAGACAAATGGTTGAATCTACTAGAAGGGTATTTTTCTATCCATAACTTTTTGAACAGAGAAAAGATTAC
>CBVK0100650344.1:0-11289 GCA_900067695.1 Picea abies
TAATCAATCTAATACTTTGACTTTAATTTTGACCAATGGTTAGTATGATGGTAATAAATTCAACATACAACCTATATGTTCATAATATCAAAATAATGTCATAAAAAATAGATGAAAAACCTGGGGTGCATTGTTCCTCTGAATGTGTTGCATCTGAGATCCCTCTGGATCTATGATTGTTGTTTAGACAAAATATCCTTTCTCCTGCAAATACCCTTTAAAAATAATGATACAGTTTAAACTTATGTAAGTACATACCTCTAATACCATCGTCAGGTAGTGGTACCAAATGAAAACAACGGAAATAAATAACAAACCTTTAAAACTTCAAAGCTTCTACAACTTGTAATTTAAAGGTAGTTGGATATTTGCTAGGGTAAGACACACTAGGACAATAAAAATTAGTCCCAACACTTCACAAAAACTTTCACTATAACCAGTACTGGCACTGCAACTAGTGTTGCAACTGGCATGAAGGAATTTCCATGAAGTAACTAGCACTACAACTGATACTGCAACTGCAACTGGTACCGCAACTGCAACTTATGGTTTTATGAGGAAACCCTAATTTCTCAAACTTCAAATTTTGGAATTATCATCCAGGGACTAGATGCGCCCTCCTAGGGTGAGTTCGTAGGTGTGGTTAATTTCTCCAACGTCCTCCTCAAACAAGGAAAACGCCACACTGAGGGTTTATGCAGAAACCCTAATTTTGCAGAAGTTGCAATACTGAAATTGAATCTTGGAGAGGGTGCGTTGAGGCTAGCCACTTCTTATAAACCATGAGTTGGTCTCTTTCAGGCCTTCTCTAATACCACGTTATTTTTTTACTGTTCTTATTGATTGTTATAATAATTTAGCACATTAGTTGCATAAATAAGATCATTGAAAGAGAGACAATCACATAAAAATAAAGAAACATAGATTATCCTGGGAAACCCTCATGGGGGATAAAACCCAACAAAAACTTCCTCAATATAGATAGACCAAAAATTGAACATAAGATCCTCCTCTACTCCTTCACTAGGAAGAGTAGTGCACCACTTAACCAAGACATACCAAGAGATAGACCAAAACCCCCCTTGGCGTCACCCCCAATTGCATCATTTTCTCATCCAAGACTTGCGCACTACAGAGTTGGATGTTGTGTTTGCAAATGAGGTGTTGGCCTCTCATATAAATAGTGATTTTGGCAGCCTATAATTAGGTATGGGACAACCTGTCACTTTACCCTCTTAATTTACATTTAGTTGCCAAGTCAAAATAGGGTTTGTTATCGCACAATTTATACTTTCCCTAAAATCCCAAGGCAAGTGGGTATAGAATTGGCATAACTAGGAATAACCTATCACTGTCAACTCAATAGGAGATCCCTTTCTATTTAGGAGTATGTTTAAGCTACCCCAGGGGAGACGTCCCCGGTGACATGGGGGGTTTGAGAAGGATAAGGAAAATAGTCACAAGGAAACCCTTTCCCTATCATGGATCACTCTAATCAGAGGTTTCTTTTATGTTTTAAGGATGAAGCAAATAAAAATTATCTTGTACCTTCCCAGAACAAGACAACAAGGAAAACAGGGCACTTTACAGGTACCAGATGATTGTTAGTACTTTATGAGATAATAAAGCTTTGTAAAATAAGCTAGTTGATTGTGAATTTTCAGCTATGCATCATTTTATAACAACAATTAATATCTTACAACAACCACAAAATTCAAGCCTTGAAATTGCTTGAAAAAGACAATAAAAAGTGACTTTAACTAGGCAAATTGATAGTAAATTGTCACAAGAAAAATTAGCAATGATAGGCTATCTTTTAATGGCACTTTTGCAGAGACTTTGCTTCAGTTAGATGGTTGTAGCTATCTTTTGAAACAGAGGCAAGTTTAAATGGTCAAAAGTGCAAGAAAACCATACACAAACTAGCACTTACCTAGTAGATTCACTAGCAATTATCACAATTAGAGTTTGATTGGTTCTAATATGAGTTATGCAGGTAAATATGCCAAATTAATGCAATTTTATATGGTTGTAGCAATGTTTTTCTACAAAAAGAAGTTAGATTAGGAATTAGTCTAATCTAGGGTTAGAAAAAGTTAGTAAAGGGTTCAAAGATAAGAGTTTAAGTGTTTGTTTTCTCAATCACCACTTGTAAGAGGTAGTCTAGTGTCTTTCTAGGGTTAATGGAGTCACTAATTGTAGCAAAAAATTATTAAAGGAAATGTAGAAAATGATATTGATATGTGAAGGGATGGAGAGGACAAAGAGGTGTTGGTATCCCAAGGCCTCAAAAATCCTTTTCCAAGATAAAATTGCTAGAAAGTAACAAGGGTTAGGCCCTATTGATTTTCTCTTTCCTTGAAACAAATGTAATAAATTATGCAATTGGAAAAGAGAGTAAGGTTACTAGAGTGATACAATGGTAGGGCTCTAGTATTTACTTCAAATTAGGTGTCTTTCAAGAGATTTTAACATGTGGAAGAATATAGGGAAAAAGATGATAACACGTGTCATTCCCCTAGGGTTTCAAGCTAGCAATTTCATAATCTTAGACAAGAAACAAGTAAAAAATAACCATAGCATCCATTCACAATAAAGAAATGAATAATTTATACTTTCTTCACCAAGAATAATCTAGCAAATCACCCTAGTTGAAGATCCTCCACAAGAAAATAGCCAATAAGCACCAAAATTTCGCTCCTTCAAGAAGTGTGCATCACTAGTTTCAGCTAATAACCCTTAAACAGGGCCTAATTTGAGACCTCACACTTGTGTGAGTGAAATATGATGAAAAATATAAGATATTTTCCCCTTATTTATATAATAATTATGACCTTTAATTACAATTTAGGTCCAAAAAAGCTGACATGGCCGATTTACATCAAAAATGCAGTTTTACATAAAATTAACAAAAAAAACCCTAATTTTTTCTTTTAGGGATGATTTCATGCCCCTCCTAGGCTTACATTAGGCCCCTTATTAGAATGCTAGGCCTCCAAAGTGAAATGTTAGGCATCAACATGCCTCAAAAGCTGCCACACGTGCCAATCAAACCATCCTCATGCCAAAACCCTAATTGGATGACGTCAAGGCTCCATATGATGACGTCATGGGCCTTCCAGAGCCAACATCATGGTGGGAGGACAAGACCCCCCTAGGTCTAGGCCTACGAAATTGTCTCTGGTGGAACATCCTCCCTTTTCTCCGACACAAGCCTCTAGTATCCCCCTGCCCCTGGCTGGGGTCACAACATCCATCTGGTGGGATTTTAGCCCCATGGAGGTCCAAATTAATAATATCCCCATATGTACCTGTATGTCGGGCATGGTCGTGCATCAACAACAAGTACTCCCTCCATGGGCTCATAAGTCATAGGGATCATAGAAATTTCAATCACATCTAATAATCAAGTTACCTAAACATGTGCATCAAACCCCCCTTTACCCAAACAAATGCTCAAATACGTTATGTTATTTAACAAGCCAGGTTTGGAAAGGGTCTGAGGATGTCCTATTGGGATAATCCTCCTCAGGTGTGGGGTGTTTCCAGGTGAATATAAATCTAGGTCATGTAAATACATGAGATGGTGTAAGGGATGTGTGGGCAAGGGATGCAGTGATAACAGGGAAATGTAGGTCTTACCTGTGGGTGCCTTTGTAGAGGGGAAGCTGCACCTTGTCATGGATTACATTGTTTCCTATCCCATTCAATGCATTTTTACTCTTTGTCTTATTTATTTTTTCTTTCAAGAGACTAGTTGGAGGACATTGTCCTAGCGTAGTGACCAGTGGTGACAACATTACCCACAAGCATTTCACGGAAATGAGAAGGTTGGCCCATGATGAGACCCACTTTCTCTCGGTTATGCCACCAAGATCCACTACCATGGTTTGGTGACTAGATGAATAGTAGTTTCATATTGCTACATACCCATGGACCTAAAAGGCCAACTCGTGATCAAACCTCCTATCCACCAACTAGGCCTTGAGTTTTATTTTATTTTACAGTTCCCCTTTTCTTGTTGAGAAGCCCTTTATTTCTTTCTCGAGAATCCCTGGGCGAAGCATCTCAAGGCTTCATCTTGGATTTTAACTTTTCCAACTACTTTTACCCTCTGGGCCTTTAGCCCCTTCTTCCCACAAGGCAAGGTACAATCCTTAATAGCTTGGAAAACCCAATGTTCGAACCAATGTAGGGGATAGATGAGAGGGATAATGATGAAAACTGGTAAGTATGGAAGGAATTGATGATGACCTTTCATAGACCCACCTAGTGGAAACTCATCCATAAGGGAGCCAACTTACTAGGGCACTATGTCATCCCCCCAAGGTATGGACAAGTCAAAGGGCATAATTTCCAAGAAAACGTCATGAAACAAAAGAGAATTCAATGCACATATTCAAATTTTTTGAGAATCAGAGTGACACATACCATGATACCTAGAATCATTACCTCATGGAGCAAGACCCACTGCCACTTCATAACTAGGTCGACGGGATGGATGTTATTGTTTTTCTTGATAGATGGGAGGTGTTGAAGAAAATATGGGCCCTCCAGGGCCAATCTCAAGTCATATGGCTCTCGATACTCCATGTCTAGGACCTGTGGGCCTTATGACATAATCTCCTTAGTTATCCCTAGGATAGGGGATAACATTTGGCTCCAACTTGGGGACATGTTCTCATGGTAGAGCGCATGAGAACCTCAACATCTCTGGCATGACCTGTGACCCGCTATATCTCAAGAAAAATGATTAGTAATCTCTTGGGGTGGTGATATCACCCCTGGCTCTTATATGATAAAACAAAATACAAGTAAGCAATCATATATACAAATGGAAATAAAACTACTCTAGCATGATATGTAGATGGTATATACAATGAATGCAAATGTCTACCTACTTACCTGTACTTACATGTACTTACCTGTGAAGTCAAGTCTTTTCCCCTTGATGGGGTTTGAAGAGGTGTCCACTAACCGATAAAGGACGTCTTCTTCCTTCCAACGTGGATAGATAGTAGGAATTATTGACTGACTTCATTCCAACTCTAAAATATCCAAGCCAAAACTTTGTGCATCACTTAATATTGTTAGGCTCCCCCATATTTGTATCCCACTCTAAAACCAAATCTCCTTTCTTGTAGTCCCCTCCTTCAGAATCAACTGCTTCGTGTACTCTGGTGTATTGTGTCGAGGGAGGGGGGTGGGGTTCTGTAATTAGTATTTCTTCTTGGTTTGGCTCAGTCAACGAATGTTCAACATCCCCTTTACATTTGACAAAGCCAAATCCTTTCCTTCTAAACCTTATCAAATTGTCATCTTCTTGTGTAGAAAAATAGTCATCCCAGTCTCTAGAAAGGTTAGAGGCATTTTCAGGATAATCACCCTAACTTGTATCTCTTTCTTGCTCCAAAATGACGGGGTGGGGTCCTATAAAATCACTATCCCTTATGTATGTTTTGTGCAAACGTAACGTCTTGTCACTACCTTGTGTAATGTTGTCCTTGTGATTGCTAGGAAGAAATTTATGGTCACCCTTTCGCTTGGTGCATGTTATCTCATTAATATTGTCTTCTTCTACCAAGGGAAGAGTGGTCCAATCTTGAAATAAGCATGGATCTGTGAAGTTGTAGTCACTATGTCCATGATTACACCTTTCAATGTGTTCCATTCTCTTTAGATTGTTATGCAAGGTGATGAAATCTTGGTCCCTGATGAGGATAGTTGCATAGGACAAGTCCATCTGTATACTTTCACCCAAAGTAGTATCCCATTCCCTAGATAATATCATTCCCCAAGTGTCGGGTATATTGACAACAACAACGTCTATTATGATGGGTAAATCAGGGTAGTCAACAAGGTGTACTTGAAGACCTTCCATCAAGTCGTAGACCTTGATCCTTCTTGACTCAAATCTATGAACATCGGTATAAGGCCATGTAACTTCCAACCTCAAGTGGTTCATAACCTTTAAACTCATCATATTGACATATGACTCAGAGTCAAGCATGCAATTTTGAAGATATAGATCATCTATTAGAAAGGAAGTGAGAAAGGGCGTTTGCTCATTTTTCTCAAAATGACTAGTTTGTAATAGTGTGGAAGTTTCTTCGAATGATTGTTGGTCATCTGGGGTTTGTTTTGTCAAATAAGGGATTTCCAACATTCCCTGAATCCTTTTGACTTTTTTTAAGATATAGGACATACAAGTGTTTAGGTTGGTCCTATCGTTTCTAGGTTTTGAGAAATGTTGGGATAGATCGCTAGCATACACCTAGGGCTCTTCAAGATTTTCCCTTGAGTCCTTACTTGTTTGGCCCAAGCATTCAATCCTAGGCTTCCTCATGTCTTGATTTTCTTGGTTTTGATCTAGGGTGAACAAGGTAAATATGAAATCTACATAATTAGATTTATCATGAGTATTCTTTGGGTGATAATGTTCAAAATGGGAGTCTTTACATGATAAGGACCTAGGATCATCTTCTTGTCTTGCAACATTTTGTAGGTTCAAATTGTTCGGACAATTTTTTTCTTTTGGATCATGAGGTTTTATTGTCTAAGGAAGTCTCATAGAAAAAGACTTTTGGGTTTGTGATAGTGACCTTTCTAACTGAGTGATTTATTCAGAGGTACCCAGATCCTTAGAAGGTTCGTGTTGTTTTGAAAAATTAAAGGCATCTTTCATGTTTGAGAAACATGTGCTCCATTTCCTAGGGAAAGCATTATTTTCTTCCTCTAGAATATCTAGGAGGTCATGCTCTAGTCCTCCCATGCTTTCCTTATTCAGCTCCAAAATGTCATCATTGTTCAAAAAATTGACCAGATGGATGGAGTCGTTGAACTTAAGATTCTCTTCAAACTAGCAAGGAACATCTTGTGTTTCTTCTAGGCTTGTAGGAAATCGGTTCTTGAGGGTAAATTGTAATCTTCCTTATAAGGAGTTTATATATTGTTGGAGAATAATGCTCTCTTGGTGAAATTTGGGCTCAAGCTTGCTAATGAGAGTGTTGAACCTATCATTGAATTCCCTAACATCTTCGTCACTTTGCTTGCAAATTTTGAGGTATTGAGAATAGATAGAGGCCATAATTTCAACCTTACCCCATATCCTCATGAAAGCATGTTCTGAATATTCAGGTGTTTTAAGGCTTCCACTTGGGAGTGTGTTAATCCAATTCTTGGCATTCCTAGTGAGTGAGTTCAAGAAAAGTCTCATAAACATGTCAGGATGTTCTTCTCCAGATTGATAGAATTCATAACCCTCACAAATTTAGTCCAATGTGTGTTTCCATAAGATGCTACTTCTTCCGGGAATTTGGGTATCCAGGAGTCGGCTTCTTCCAGAAGATCATGTAATCCCCCTTGGACATTAGCTAGGTCCAAAGGGCCAAAAATTTGTTTGAGAGACCATTTAGGAGAAGCTACATGGATGAAAGGGATAGGAGAAAGATAGAGTGTATACTGACGTCTGCTACAAGTCGTCATTGGTGGTGTCACCAGACAATATTCATGAGATTATCAAAAAAGGTGAGGGGATCACCCTCAGTGGAGTCGCTAGATAATCCTTCTAGGGATCATCAAAGAGAAAAGAGGGAATCACCCTCAGTGGAGTCACCAGGTAAGCTTTGTGAATTAAAGGCTTTTGGATAAAGGCTTACCGAAAAAGTGTTTCTCGAGCAAAATTGACTTGATTATCCCCAACAACGGTGCCAAAATGTTATCACAAAATTTGCACTTGCCCCAAAATCCCAAGGAAAGTGGGTACAGAATTGGCATAACTGGGAATAACCTATCACTATCACCTTAATAGGAGATCCCTTTATATTTAGGAATATTTTTAAGCTACCCCATGGCAGACGTCCTCGGTGACCTGGGGGGTTTGAGAAGGCTAAGGAAAATAGTCACAAGGAAACCCTTTCCCTATCACAGATCACTCTAAGCAGAGGTTTCTTTTATGTATTAAGGATGAAGCAAATGAAAAGTATTGTGTGCCTTCCCAAAACAAGACAACAAGGCAAACGAGGCACTTTCTAGGTACCAGATGATTGTTAATACTTCATAAGACAATCAACCTTCATAAAATAAGCTAGTTGATTGTGAATTTGCAGCTATGAATCATTTTATAAAAGCAATTAATATCTTACAACAACCGCAAGATTCAAGCCTTGAAATTGCTTGAAAAAAACAATAAAATGTGACTTTAACTAGGCAAATTGATAGTAAATTGTCACAAGAAAAATTAGCAATGATAAGATAGCTTTTAATGACACTTTTGCAGAGATTTTGCTGCAGTTAGATGGTTGTAGCTATATTTTGTAACAGAAACAAGTTTAAATGGTCAAAAGTGCAAGAAAACCATACACAAATTAGCACTTACCTAGTAGATTCACTAGCAATTATCACAATTAATGCAAGTTTATATGGATGTAGAAATGTTTTTCTACAACAACAAGTTAGCTTTGGAATTAGTCTAATCTAGTGTTAGAAAAAGTTATTAAAGGGTTCAAAGATAAGAGTTTAAGTGTTTGTTTTCTCAATCACCACTTGTAAGAGTTAGTCTAGTGTCTTTCTAGGGTTAATGGAGTCACTAATTGCAGCAGAAAATTCTTAAAGGAAATGTAGAAAATGTTAATAATATGTTAAGGGATGGAGAGGACAAAGAGGTGTTGGTATCCCAAGGCCGCAAAAATCCTTTTCCACGAGAAAATTGCTAGAAAGTAACAAGGGTTAGGCCCTAGCAATTTTCTCTTTCCTTGAACAAAATGTAATAAATTATGCAATTGGAAAATGAAGTAAGGTTACTAGAGTGCTACAATGTTATGGCTCTGGTATTTACTTCAAATTAGGTTCCTTTCAAGATATTTTAACTTATGGAAGATTATAGGGAAAAAGATGATAACACATGTCATTCCCCTAGGGTTTCAAGCTAGCAATTTCATAATCTTAGACATGAAACAAGTAAAAAATAACCATAGCATTCATTAACAATAAATAAATGAAAATTTTCTACTTACTTCACCAATAATAATATAACAAATCACCCTAGTTGAAGATCCTCCACAAGAAAATAGCCAAAAAGCACCAAAATTTGCCTCCTTCAAGAAGTGTGCATCACTAGTTTCAGCCAATAACCCTTAAAGAGGGCTGAATTTCAGACCTCACACTTGTGTGAGTGAAAGATTATGAAAAATATAAGAGATTTTTCCCTTATTTATACAATAATCATGACCTTTAATTACAATTTAGGTCAAAAAAAGCCGACATGGCCAGTTTACATCAAAAATCTAGTTTTACATAAAATTAGCAATTAAAACCCTAATTTTGTCTTTTAGGGATGATGTCATGCCCCTCCTAGGGTGATGTTAGGCCCCTTCTTGGAATGCTAGGCCTCCAAAGTGAAACGTTAGGCCTCAAAAGGCCTCAGAATGTGCCACATGTGCCAACCAAGTCATCCTCATGCCAAAACCCTAATTGGATGTCATCAAAGCTCCATATCATGATGTCAAGGTCCTTCTAGGGAAAACATTATGGTGGGAGGGAAATACCCCCTAATTCCAGGCCTTCCAAATTGGCTCTGGTGGAACATCGTCCCTTTTCTCCGTTGCAAGCCTCTAGTATCCCTCTACCCCTGGTTGGGGTTACAACATCCATCTAGTGGGCTTTTAGCCCCATGGAGGTCTGAACTAATCATCTCCCCATATTTACCTGTTCGTCGGGCATGGTCCTGCATCAACAACAAGTACGCCCTCCATGGCCTCATAAGTCATAGGAATCATAGCAATGTCAATCACATCTAATAATCAAGTTACCCAAACATGTGCATCAAACCCCCCTTTACCCAGATAAATGCTAAAATACGTTATGTTATTTAACAAGCCAGGTTTAGAGAGAGTTTGAGGATGTCCTATTGGGATAATCCTCCTCAAGTGTGGGGTGTTTCTAGGTGAATATCAATCTAGGTCATGTAAATACATGAGATGGTGTAGGGGATGTTTGGGAAAAGGGTGCAGTGATAACAGGGAAATGTAGGTCTTACCTATGGGTGCCTCTGTAGAGGGAGAGTTGCACCTTATCATGGATGCCATTGTTTCCTAGCCCATTCAATGTCTTTTTACTCTTTGTCTTCTTTCTTTTTTCTTTCAAGAGAATAATTGGAGGACACTGTCCTGGCGTGGTGACCATTGGTGACAGTGTTACCCACAAGAATTTCACGGAAATGAGAAGGTTCACTCGTGATGATACCCCCTTTCTCTTGGATGTGCCACCAAGAGCCACTATGCTGGTTTGGTGACTGAATGAATAGTAGTTTCATACTGTTGCATGCCCATGGACCTAATAGGTCGACTCGTGATGAGACCTCCTATCCACCAACTAGGCCTTGAGTTTTATTTTATTTTATGGGTCCCCTTTTCTTGTTGAGAAGCCCTTTATTTCTTTCTCGAGAATCGCAGGGCGAAGCATCTCAAGGTTCCATCTTGGCTTTTAAATTTTTCCAACTACTTTTACCCTCTGGACCTTTAGCCCCTTCTTCCCACAAGGGAAGGTACAACCCTTATTAGCTTGGAAAATCCAATGCACAAATCAATGTAGGGGATAGATGAGAGGGATAATGATAAAAAGTGGTAAGCATGGAAGGAATGAATGATGACCTTTCATAGACAAACCCATTGCAAGCTCATCCCTATTGAAACCAACTTACTAGGGCACTCAATCATCCTCCCCAGGTATGGACAAGTCAAAGGGCATAATTTCCAAGAAAACGTCATGAAACAAAAGAGAATTCAATGCACATATTCAAATGTTTTGAGAATCAGAGTGAAACATACCATGATACCCAGACTCATTACCTCATGGAGAAAGACCCACTGGTACTCTAGTTCTAGGTCGATGGAATGGATGTTGATGTTGTTGATAGATGGGAGGCACTGAAGAAAAGATGGGCCCTCCAGGGACAAGCTCAAGTCATACGGCTCTCGGTACTCCATGTTTATGACTTGTGGGCCTCAAGACGTAATCTCCTTAGTTATCCCTAGGATAGGGGATAACAAGGTCGACTTTTATTGAGGCACAATAGGGCCTAATTAAATATAATACAATAATATTATTCAACTCTCTCTTAGGTATAATATTCTTCAAAGTTACAATAATTAAACACGCTCCCCAACAACGATGCCAAAAGATGTTAGAGCCAGAGATTGCTCTTGATGTTAGAAAACAGGACCGCAGAGAAATAAAATAAAACAAATGTAGAAACAAAACACAGAAGATACACAATACAAGAGAGACACA
>CBVK0100650345.1:0-23060 GCA_900067695.1 Picea abies
TTTTACAAGGCAATTTTTTCTTCGGGGGGCCGCTTGCCCCCGGACCCCACAGAGGGGGTACCCCCCCTCTGCACTCCCTCACGTGGAAGAGTGTACATACTTCTGGGGTGTAAATACTTCATGGGGTATCTGAAAGCAAGGACCTCTGAATCAGGAAGATAATCAGGCTCCACAATCAACACTTGACTGCAAAAGAGAATGCCTAGCACATATTGAAAATGATTTGATTGGATAGGTTGGGATCAAGTAGACATGGTTAAGAAGAATACTAGGGGAAAAAAGAAAAACTGAAGTTGACACAGGTAAGTTTAAATATCAGTGATCATTGACATTGGGCATGGAGTCTCCTATAGTATTTCATGGATCAAAGGTAAGTGAACTACTTATTAGATAGGTTTACTAAATAGCATGGAAAGGTAGAAGAATAAGGGATACAATCATAAAAGATACAAGCATCACTAGCAGATTAGACAAGTATAATTCATGAGATAGAAGTTTCATAAACAAAAATGCTTTTTGTTAATGAAAACAAGATATCTGAATAAACTTCAAAAAATAGAGCAAGTACCCTAATGCTTTAATGCATAAGAATTCTATAGCACATAATTTATATTAAAATAAGAAGAGAATGGACGTAAAACATAGAGAGAGTAACAATCTGGTAACATAACCCACAGAAATATTTTATAATCAAATATTATAACAAGTTTACCCATTGGGATTACAAATAGAATACAACTTTAGTTGCCCAAAGTTTCTCTCTCTAGCCTCCTGGATCGAACCCCCCTCTCTTTTTTACATTACAATTCAAGATCTTTTATATTAAAATACAATCTCTAGTCATTACTAGTTCTTAGGAATATAGTTTATCATTGAACTAAAAATAAATCTCCAATTCATGACATAAAATCTAGAAATGATGAGATCGAACTATGACTGATGATTGTTTTCCTTAAAACTAGGGTATTTGCCTTCATATCTAGAGTTCATTCTAATCTTACTCTTGGAAAGGCGGATCTATGTCCATCTGCTTCTTCAATATGTTGGATCGATCTTTCCTAACCTTTGACTCCCTAATCCAGAATCAAATCCAGGAGTTTGATGGGGCTCAGAAAGGCCTAAACTTCAAAGTTCTCATAATGGCTTCAAAACGAACATGTGATTAAGCCTCGTCGATACAAACCCAACGCAACTTGAACGGGCTCAAACGGACGTCGTATGCTCTTGATATTGCGTTATGTTTGTTTTGTCAAACATGTAAAAAGTCAACAGGTCAACAGGTAAAAAAAGTCAATGATGACGTCATCATGACGTCATGATGACATCATCATGCTAACATAGCATTGCGACATGTGGCAGCACAACAGCAGGTTGACTGGGAAGATGACAGATCCATTCAGATGTGGACAAGTGGCACTTTTCGAGCAAATGAAGATGTGCCACGTGGCCCAAACGTGGGCTGCCATGTGGCACCCTATCATTTGATGGTTGGTTAAAAATTTTGGAGCTCATGGTATTCGACCCCATGACCTCTTCGTATAACAATACCTTGGGAAAGGTCTGATAACCAACACACCAAAGGTGGTACTTATTAATACAAACCCCTTTTATGTTATATAAAGTGCATTGTATTTTATGTTGAGGCGGAAGGGGGCTGGGGCTAAGCCCCAGCCCACGGAATTAATTTTACCATAGCACCACAAATACCACCATGGGGGGTGCTCCACTATACAAGTCAACAAAGGGGAAAAGATTATGCACCTTCCACCGTACGTATCGGGGGCTATAACCGCCTGTTGGGTGTGTTATGTGGGCGTGGTCCTATGTTAAAACACCACATGACCAATGTTTTCAGGGAAGGGGCCAGTGCGTAACCCTTTGGGTTGGCGCTTGGCCATGTATATTCCATGTGACCATATCTTTGCACGCGCGCCCAGCTATTTTGGGCTAAATTTGATTTTTTATACACAGGTGGGTATGTTTGCTATAGTTTGGCCCAGATTGGGCGTTTTTGGAGCTTTTTTGCCCATTTTGGGGGGATATTGTGCTCCTTTTGAGGCCAAATCTTGGCAGGAAGTTGGGATATGGTTACCAAATCCAGATCCATATAAACCAGGCCTTATTGAGGCCATGGAAGAGATTCAGAGTAGAGTTATGATGAAGGAAAACCAAGCCAAAGTCAAATTTTTATGCAGGGAAGTTGTTGAGGAGCGCACCTTTGTGGGCCATTTATGGGAGCTTCGATCATCCATTTTGAGTGTCGTTTCTTCTGTTGGGTTCTTGATATCTGGTAGAACAATACCAAATCAGTTTTGTAACCTTTTGGCACTATTGTGATGTACTTATTGAGCTTTGAACATAAATAATAAAACCTCACCCACTGAGACAAAGGCCGAGAGACGTAGGCGAGATTGTCGAACTTCGTTATCACATTGGTGTTATGGTTTGCTGTTGTTTTATGATTCATTTTAGTTATGTACATGTTTATAAGGCTATGATAAATTCTCATATCTTCTTCCTCTTTATTTAAGCTTCCTAAATGGTTAATCAATACATGCATAATAACTCAACCATAGTCGTGCAAATGATCTTTTCGGATCAAGTGGTATCAGAGCTAGTTGACATTTGGATTTGAGTTTTGCATGTTAACCAGGGAAAAGTTACTTCATGGTGAAGGCGATCTTGTGGCAGAGAATCCATTGATTGGATTGAGAAAGAGAACTTCTCAAAGAAAGAAGATGGCATCAGAAGAGGGACTTTCTCTTGATGATAAATAGTTTCGAAAAACTTTCTTCACCATGTCAAAGATGATGAAAGTTTTGTACGAGCATTACTTTGAACAGAAAAGACCCAATCTGGGTGAATCTTCAAAGGGAAAAAGTGAAGAAGGAGAGGATCCTCCTCAAATTCCTCCTTCACCTCCATCATCACCTCCTTCTTCTCCTTCTTCTCCTTCTTCTTCAAGTTCAAGTTCTAAATCCAATGCAAAGAAACATGTTCATAAACATAAGAATGAAATGCCTTTATTAAAACTTGATGTTAAATTCGAATTACCCATGTATGATGGTGAAGTTAATGCAAAGAGACTTGACAATTAGGTCAGACAGATGGAGGTTTATTGCAGTGTGCAATAGATCAAGGATGAGGCCACACAAATCAAGTTGACATCATTGAGACTTGCAGGCACATCACTCATCTGATGGCAAAGCAAGTTGCAAAACGGAACGCAACAAGTGGGTAATGTATTTCCATCATGTCAAAGTTTTATTTCTGCACTTAGGAAGCAATTATATCCTTTGGGTTATAAAGAAAAAGTGTTAATTGAATGGAAAGCTTTAAAACTAAGAAAATGACAAACAGTGCAAGAATACATAGATGGCTTTCGAAAAATGGCATTGATGTTAGATGTCCCTTTACATACCCAAGAAACCCTTATGAACTATATAGGAGGTTTATCTGCACATATTAAAAACATTGTCTTCAAGTTTGGACCCACTAACCTTGATGAGGTTTATGTTCAAGCAACATACATTGAAGCATGGAAAACATATGTATCGGAGAAATCGTCTAGAAGGAAAGAGGACAAAAGGAAGTGGCATGGCAAGAAGTCAAGTTCAGTGGCAAGAAATGAAGAGAGGCCCTCTTGCAAGCATTGCAAGAAAGAGGGGCATGATGAGGACCTTTGTTGGAAATTGCATCCCGAGAAGAGGCCAAAGTAGTTCAAGGAAAAGAAGGGAAGGCAAACAGTTGCAGCGACAACATGACCGACAGACCTGGGATTAGATTCAGGTGATGAATCAAAGGTCTCATTGGTTGGTATGACAGGTAAAATTGGTGAAGGAATTGGTTTTAGAAGTAACTTGTTTTACATCAAGGTCATCATGTGACACACTAAGATAGACACATTAATCAACAGTGGATCTAAATCTAACCTAATTTCAGAATAATTGGTAAACCAATTGGGGTTAAAAACACAAATACATCATAAGCCCTACACACTTAAATGGATAAGAAATCATCATCAGATGCACATAACCAAGAAGTGCACATTAAAATTTTCAATTTCATCTAAGTATGTGGATGAGGTAACATGTGATGTAGTACCACTAAGTGAATGTGGAATGGTCTTAGGTAGTCCATGCTTATATGATCGTAAAGCAATCTTCTATAGGACAAAGAATCAATATCAATTAACCAAAGAAGGTCAAGATTATGTGGTCCATGCTCATCATGTTAAAGCAAATAAAACTCTTCAAACTATGGAACAATTAAAGAAGGTAGCTCAAGCAATCAACAAACCTATAATTGTTTCAAATCAAGTGATTGATCTTAAGCAAGAACAAGAGATGATTGTTGAATGGAAAATCAATCACAGTTTGTTTCAAGATAAGCTCATGTCATGCAAATATTACAAGTATATCAACTCATTTGTAGTCATATTTTTTATGTTATCATTAGTAATGTTGTCTACATGGATGATAGTAGCTTCAGTAAGATGTGATAAGGTTCAAATGGCTAACAATATGTTGTCAGTTGTCATGATTGTGTTATAGTTGATATTGATGAGACAGGTGCACAGGACAGAGTTAAGAGACAGAGATCAAGTTGGGTGACCTATCCCTATCTTGTTGACTGTTCATTAACCTTTTGAGGACCTTTAGTGGAGAGGTGTGATCCATAATCAGATCCAGGAGCTTGATGGGGCTTAGAAAGGCCTAAAAATCAAAGATCTCAAAATGGCTTCAAAACGGATGTGTGCGTAGGCCTTGTCAATACGAACCCAACGCAACTTGAACAGGCTCAAACAGACGTCGTATGCTCCTAATATGGCGTTCTGTTCATTTTGTCAAACAGGTAAAAAGTCAACAGGTCAACAGGCAAAAAAAAAGTCAATGTTGACGTCAGCATGATGTTATGATGATGTCATCATGTTGATGTAGTATTGATACACATGGCATCACAGCAGCAAGTTGACTAGGCAAATGACAGATCCATTCAGATGTGGACAAGTGGCACTTTTTGGGCAAATGAAGAGGTGCCACGTAGCCCAGACGTGGGCTGCCATGTGGCACCCTATCATTTGATGGTTGGTTAAAAATTTTGGAGCTCATGGGATTCAACCCCATGACCTCTTAGTATAACAATGCCTTGGGAAAGGTCCGATAACCAACATACCGAAGGTGGTACTTGTTAATACAAACCCCTTTTATGTTATATAAAGTGCATTGTATTTTATGTGGAGGCGGAAGGGGGTTGGGGCTAAGCCCTAGCCCACGGAATTACCTTTACCATAGCACCATAGATACCACCATGGGGGGCGCTCCGCTATACAAGTCAACAAAGGGGCATGGATTATGCACCTTCCACCATACGTATAGGGGGCTATAACCGCCTGTCGGGCACGGTCATATGTTAAAACACCACATGACCAATGTTTTCGGGGAAGGGGCCAGCACACAACCCTTTGAGTTGGTGCTTGGCCACCTATATGCCATGTGGCCCTATATTTGCGCGTGCGCCCAACCCTTTTGGGCTAAATTTGATTTTTTATACACAGGTGGGTATTTTTGCTATAGTTTGGCCCAGATTGGGCGTTTTTGGAGATTGTTTTGCCCATTTTTGGAGGATATTGGGCTCTTTTTGAGGCCAGATCTTGGGAGGAAGTTGGGAGATGGTTACCAACTCCAGATCTATATAAACCAGGCCTTCTTGAGGCCATGGAATAGATTCAGAGCAGATTTATGTTGAAGGAAAATCAAGCCAAACCAATTTTTTATGTAGGGAAGTTGTTGAGGAGCACACCTTTGCGGGGGATTTCTGGGAGCTTCGGTCATCCATTTTGAGTGTCGTTTCTTCTGTTGGGTTCTTGAGATCTAGTAGAACAAGACCAGATCAATTTTGTAACATTTTGGCACTACTATGATGTACTTATTGAGCTTTGAATATAAATAAGAAAACCTCACCCACTGAGACAAAGCCCCGAAGACGTAGGCGAGATTGCCGAACTCCGTTATCACATTGGTGTTATGGTTTGTTGTTGTTTTATGCTTCATTTCAATTATATACATGTTTATAAGGCTGTGATGACTTCTCATATCTTATTCCTCTTTCTTTAAGCTTCATAAATGGTTAATCAATACATGCATAATAACTCAACCATAGTCGTGTAAAAGATCTTTTCGGATCACTGCTTATCCTCTGTTTGATATGTTGACTTGGAAACCTGTGATCACTTGCTTATCTTTGACAAATTCTCTATCACTTGTTTACTAGATATTTTTTCCACCTTTTGTTTCTTCTCATATATTACCTATGTATAAATGAAGCTTCTCATCATAGATATGAATGATATAAAGTTCAAGAGGTAACGATAATGTGATACCCAATACAACATCTCATTTTTGCAACTATTTGTTTGCATTTATAGCATCTGAACAGGATGAGAACTTCAAAAAGGAAAAGCCACGATTCATTGCCTCACCTTTAGGATATTCAATTAGAGTTAAATCCTAAATATTTTCAATTCCAAAGTCTTAGGCCTTCCTGTCGATAAAATTTTATAGTCTTGCTCACATTCATCCGAGCTCTAAGTCCACCCTCGAAGAGCTTCTTTGGATTTAAGGACCTATGCCAGTACTGGAAAGTGGTAATAGGATTCGAGATGAAAACCGCTGCAATGAAAAACCACTAACTTCTTGGTGCTCTAAACCCGAACACCGATATGCCAACTCTTGAAAAATGCAGGAGGCCTGAGAGCCCATCGAATCTAAACATGTTCTCATCATCTCGGAATATTTGATAATTGACATTTGTTAATAGAACTTGGATATTTGTTTGGCACTCTTAGGCACTTAGCACTTGGATGTTTAACATTCATTCCCACACTTTCCTTTGGTGTTTACTCCTCGTCGACTCTCTTGATGCTCACTGTGACATTTGGCACTTATGTGCTCACCTTTTAAATTTATTGTGCACTGAGGATAATCCCACATGCAAAAGAAAATAAAATATTTCATTGTTGATATATCCAGGCCAATACAAAGAATTTTGACACGTAGTGCATGATTATACATGTCTCTTCCCATGTTCCTTATGTAGGTGTTTTGCTTGGCATTTGGTTTGGCTTCCAGAGATTAGGTAAGAAACCCAATATATTTTTATTTGCCCAAAATCAATAATAAAAAGATATAAAGTAATAATAATAGTTTTTTTAGTATATGAATGTGTAAAAGACCAATTTATCATTTTCATAAGGAGACAAGGATCAATAGGCTAGACTTTCATTCATGAATAATATAACACTTTACCGGAATCAAGCAATTCCCACAATGCATCATTTGTATATCATGAGAGTTTTGTTACAGTAGCGACTCCTTTTGAATATTTGTTAATTTTACTACTGGAAATTAAAAACGTCACAGCCAAATCAGACACACCAAATTGGTGTATGAGACCTCTTTCGCCCAGGGATTTGATTGGTAAAGTATGCGGAAGTATACATACCCTACCCCCTATGGATTTGAATGTGTAACCTCTTAAGAAGAAGCACACGTTCTTAACCATTAGACCCACTCAAGCTCTAGAATTATAAAAAACTCAGAGACCAAAATTACACCTAAGAATAACACTAAAGCCATTTTGATTAGTGATTTTTGTTGTTCAAAGATGCATCACCTCTCTAAAGAATCTGAATGGTTAAAAACTCAAATTGTGGGGACCGAAATTACACTCTAACTAACACTAAGTCAGGAATTAACAAAACATAAGCTATAGGGGGACCAAGATTACACCAAGATTACACCTAGCTCTAAAGTTAGAAAGGGTTGGTGTGATAGATTAAATGAACATGCACTCATGAACTTGGTTTTGGTGTAGGAGAGAGGGCCAACGATTTGGCCCTTTTCTGATGTCCCACACCCTCAAATTTGACAATCCATCTTCTGGTCCTCCGAATAGTGTCAACCCAACTTCCATCTCCTCCTTCATTATCATTTGTAGTGATCCCCGTCTACGTCAGGCATGGAGCTATGATATTGACCTGCGGGGTCCCGTCTACGTCATGCATGGAGCTATGAGAGTGATGTGTGGGGGCATTGCACACCACTATTGCATCTACCTCCTATGGTCACTCTTGACACCCCTATTCCCGATTCAATCCTCCTTTGAACGAACTGCAGAGCAACCACATTTATGCCCAGTGGGAGACACGCAAAAATCCAAAACGTTCGCTCAACGTATTATTTCGAAATTATATCTGTTATCAGTTTTTATACATCTAAGTTCGCTCAACTACTGTTGAGGAGTGCAGTCGAAGGTTTTTAATTTCCAGATACTTACAGTGACCAATCCCCAGGGGCATTAATGAATTATGAGGGCCTTCAACTTGATTTACTGAATTAGAATATTAGTGTTGATCAAGTCTCAAGGGAATAATTTGGAGTCCTCTCTCTCTCAAGTTATGAGAACTTTATTTGCAAACGTTGTAGATGTTGCAGTAATGAACTCCTACTTGTGTTATGTGTTTAATGTGCGATATTTTTCATCATATTATTAAGATCGTGGTTTGTTTATTGTAATGTAGAGATTATTTTTTAAGCGAGTTGTTTGAGTTTATCATTTAGGAGGTTGTTAGTTAGTTGGTTGTGAGACACATTCTCTTCAACTAAGTCTCCTAATTAGGTGTGTGGTTAAGATATTCTCTCAACCTGTCCTTCTATATTGGGAATACATTAGATCTGATAACAAGTTGTGAGCTCTATATAATGGAGTCACAATCTATTGTAAAGAATTCAATTATTCAATAGAGTTTTGTTTATGTGTGTAATAATGTCTCATTGCTCATATTTTATCTTGGTATCAAAGCGAGATTGAGCTTATCTCCCTGATGGGAGAGCCTAGGAAAATGAGAACCCATGAGATGTAGTACTCCATAGGAGTAGTTTAGCATAAGTTAGAGTAGATTAATGCGTGTGATTCTATGTTTTGTTATGTGGTGATATTTTTTTTGTTTATTGCTAGATTTATCCTTTTGTGAAATAAACGATGATAAATCACCAAATCAAAGAAAAGAGGTTATATTGCAATGAAATGTCATGTAAGATTGACTCGGATACATCACTTATCCAGAATATTTTCTTACATAACTCGCGAGCACCATGGTTGGGTACCTAAGTGTCTCTGTAGATGGAAGTATGTCCATAAGATGACCAATTGTTCAGTCTTTGCAGTAAAATTTGAATTGATTTCTTGGTCTGAAGCAATTGTATTTCCATAGCTAGAAGGGATCAAGTGTAGGTGTGTCTAGTTAGTTTGAGAGTTGTGGACTAGGGAACGATCCCTCATTAGTTGTTGAAGACATGTCAATGGTCTACTAAAGAGGTTACATGTGTCTAAGTTGTTTTCCATTAGTTGAATTTGGGAGATTTGTGATTCGGGAGTTCAAGGAGGGAACTTGGGAATTCAACTCGAGAGATACACCTTTATGAGGGTTAAAAGATAGCTTGATAGATTTAGTAACATGGAATATTAGGAAATGGTTAAGAGATTCTCATGAAGACCATACATGGAAGAGATCAAGACAAGTACGCATTAAGGAAGGATGTTGGAGTAATTAACTCCTACTTGTTTTATGTGCTTAATATGTGATATTCTTCTTCATATTATTAATATTGTGATTTGTTTGTTGTAATGTAGAGATTATTCTCTATGTGAGTTGTTTGAGTTTATTATTTAGGAGGTTGTTAGCTAGTTGGTTGTGAGAGAGATTCTCTCCAACAAAGTCTCATAATTTGGGGTGTGGTTGAGATATTCTCTCAACCTCTCCTTCTATATTGGGAATAATAAGTGTTGGATATGTGTTATATTCTTTGCGTGGGGGTTCGGGGGAAGAACCCTCCCAAAAAAAAAATCCTTGGATTTTGTTTCCACTTTTGGGCGATCTTTGTTTTTCGTGTCCATTTATGAGCAGTTTTTCAACACATGGTTTTTTGTCGATGGTTTCCTATTTCCAGTTAAGGAATTAGGGTTGTTCATTAATCCCGGTCATTGGATTAGGGTTTTGGATGTTGTTGGCTCCTATATGTATATTTTGTAAACAATGTATGGTGTGAATGAATATAGAATATATTGGTTTCCCCGGTTTGGGTTTCTAGGGGAAAAATATTTGTGTAATGTGTGTATTTTCCACTGTATGTTTTTTGTTCTTTTATTGAAAATATGTTTGCAGTAAAATATTGTACAAGGTTAAAATCTACAGCAAGTTGTGAACTCTATATAATGGAGTCACAATCTATTGCAAAGAATTCAATTATTCAATAGAGTTTTGTTTGTGTGTGTAATAATGTCTCATCTCTCATATTTTATCTGTAGAGAAGGTCCCTCATCCAAAAGAACAGATTTGGGGCTTGTGCAATAGAATTGTACCTAGTGCTGCAGAAAACCAATATCTCGATATTAGAATTATTTTAAACTCCTTAAACAATTACCCTTGCCCATGATTGTAATATACAGGTACAAGTGAATGACAACTAGAATATTGAAAGAGATGGGTGTGGTAAATCATTCTATTCATATAAAAAGGTGGACGAAAAGCTTGAGATAGGTTTGTACATTGGTATTATAAAGAAATTCATGATCGTTTTCTATTGGCATCAAAAAACCTATCTAAAAAATGCATCATAGAAAATGGTTTTCCTACAATTTTATATGTTATGCAATGGCCCTATGTGATGATATCTATGTGTAAGTTGAATAGCATAACCTTGATATTCAATATCTAGCTACTAATTTTGTTGTCACTATTGATGTTTGGACAACATCGAGAAGACATTCTCCTAGATTAATAATTAATAATATAATTATTAATCATTAAATAATAATAATAATAATAATAAATAGTTATTGATTATCCAAGGGACGCATCCTTTCATGAATGGTCACCATATGCTCTCTATATATGGAACACTCATTATTGTAATAATACTTTGATCATATATCGTCTCATATTATCTCCTATAGAAAAATCAACATGGTGTCAGCGCAGGACTGGGTTTGACTTACTCACTAGAGAGCCGAGGAAAATGAGAGAGATAGTTTGCATTTTGTGTAAATATTTCTAACATCATGAAGATCATATCCATTTCCAGAGCTATGCTCAAATATCCTCGTCTACTTCTTCTTGACGAGGTGACTAGTGCTTTGAATGTGGAGTCGGATAAGACCACTCATGATGCTCTAGACCAAGCTTAAGTCAAACAAACAATAGTTATTGTTTCTCATCGCCTCTCCACCATCTACAACATGTACATGATTGCAGTGGTTCAAGCGGGTCAAGTGATCGATACAAGCCTACATAAAGATCTAATATATAGATCCAACAGAGCATATGCTACTTTGGTGAAACCTGCAACAAGCCGCAACAAATAATCCAAATAAGAGAGCCAAAGGGGGCAATATCCAAACCTCATCTTTGAGAGTGAAGAGATCTGATGTATATAGGAGATCCAGTTCGAACATGTCTGCATCATGCCATCAAGAAGTGGCAAAGGAAAATAAGGCTCCTTCTACCCCTTCATTCTGTTGACTATTTCTTTTAAATGCTCCAGAATGGAAGCAGGCCCTATTAGGATATCCAGGAGCCTTGGGTTTTGGAGAATTTCATCATGTTTATTACTTCTTCCTGGGGAATGTGGTATCTATATTTTTCCTCAAGGACCATGACCAGATCAAATCCAAAATTAGAGAATACTCCATCATGTTTTGTGGGCTAGGGAGTAATATCGTTCGTAGTAAATCTATTGCAGCATTACAACTTCGAAGCTATGGGGGAATATCTCACGAAAAGGGTTCAAGAGCGGATGTTTTCCTATATTATGACATTTGATATTGGATGGTTCGATAAGGACAAGAATTTCAGCAAATTTTTGTGCTCCAGACTCATGACAGATGTTAATGTAATGAGATCTTTGGTCGGAGATCATATATTGTTACCTATACAGACTATTTCCGCAGTTGCAATCACCTTCACCTATGGATGCAAGCATAATTGAGAGGTCATATTTCATACAAGAGTTGTGGATGGTCTAGCTTCAATTCTCCTTAATATTCACAGAGCACCCAATTTCTATGTATAAGTAGTGGAGATCCTTCAAGACATAGGGAACAAAAGCATGGTTGGTGTGGCAGTAGCTGCAATTTTTTACCAGGGTTCTCCTAGAAATAAGGAGCTAGTTGGCTCATGTAGAGAGGAAGACATGGAAGGAAAGACCTTCCAACATGATGTCAAGGAGAGACATTTCCAAACATGGTTCTCATAGACAAGAAGTATCTAGGAGCAGTATACTTCCACGACAAGATCATACCAGATAGAAAATACAGTTCCAATGATCATGGATAAATCTAGTCAAGACCGAATATAGTGCAACTATGATGATAGATCCAGTAGAGGAGGAAAAAAAAATTATGAGACTCAGAGGGAGCAAGTGTAGCAGTCCCAATACATGAGTCAAGCCATGAGATCTTGAGGGAGCAGGCATGGAAACAATTCCAGTGTATGTAGAGGCACTCCTAGAGAGGGAGGTGGTACTACATCCAGAGGAAGAAGAGATTAAGTTGCCTCCAGAGAAGGAGGAAGAGCTACCTTTAGTGTCAGAGGGAGCAAAGATAGAGGAGGACTCACCTCCAGCTCCAAAGGGAGTGTTGATGTTTTCAGCTTCCTGAGATATTGGTTTCACGAGGGAACCTTGAGATATCAAGTATGGTCCAAGATGACTTAACATGATCATCATTTACCTATGTTTCTACGAGAAGAGGCATCCATGACTACAACGTATGTTCAAAACATAATTCCTCATAAGACTTTGAGGAACATGATGCCTATGAAGGCCTTGACTGGAGTGAATCTTGAGGTTGGACACTTCAGGATATTTGGGTGTCTAGTATACATTCATGTACCCAAGGAGAAAAGGACCAAGCTAGAGCCTTTAGGCATAAAGGGTACATTTGTGGGGTAGAGTGAGTATTTGAAGGAATACCGTATCTACATCCATGGTCAGAGACAGATTGAGGCGAGCAGAGGTGTTACCTTTGAGGAGGAGGTAGCCTTCAGAATATCTAGAGGATCTCACATGGAGATTGATAGTGAGAGATAGGAAGAGATGGTGCCTTCTCACCCTCACCCTCCAACAGTTCAGAGGGAGACAGATGAGCATATTAATCCAATTGATCCCATTGATCTTGTAGCTCTAGTTCATGTTCACAGAGATATTGCAATAGGTCATAAGAGACCTGCATGGGCTCGTCAGAGTCTATAGGAGGAAGAAGGATACAAAGCTCCTCGCAGTACCTTTCAAGAGAGAAAGAGACCTCAAATATATTTGTACTATGTCGTAGCTATGAGCCACATCATCTATTCTGAGCCTTCCTATTATGAGGAGGCATCTAGTCAACCAGTATGGAGAGATGCCATGATGGAGGAGCATCAGTCCATCATGAAAAAGATGTGTGGGATATTTTAATGTGACCTGAGGGGAAGTCTGTAGTAACTTCCAAGTGGATCTATAAGATCAAACACACAGCTGACGGGAGCATCGAGAGGCACAAAGTGATATTTGTTGCTAGAGGATTCTCTCAAGTGGAGGGAATATATTATGAGGAGACATTTTCTCTTGTTGCTCGATACAATTCTATTCGGACAATTATTTCCCTTGCAACATCCATGGTTTGGAGACTACATCGTATGGATGTGAAGACAACCTTTCTCAATGGAGAGATCGAGGAAGAAGCATACATCGAGCAGCCAGATGGTTTTGTGATACAAACACCACTTCTCAAAGATAAAGACGAACTCATATTATCTCTTATATAAAAATATAAAACAACCACTTCTCAAAGATAAAGACGAACTCACAAGCCAAATTGAAAATTCAAAAGATGTCATGGTTCTTTCTAGTTTCATTGTAAACATGGTGTTATTGTCTAAACTAGCATCCAAGTGGAAATCCTTATCACAGATGCCACCTTGGGTAGTGGATGATGGGAATTTTACTATTTTCACCTCAATACAATTTCCATGTACTTTTGGTCGGCTATCATGAGGTCAATGAGTATCCCTTTGATATACTACTTTTATTAAGAAAGATTAAGTAAATCTTGATTATGATTTAAACAATGAAAAATATAAGTGAATCCACAAAAGATATAAGATGTAATAAATGATTCCAATAAATTAGCAATCTAATATTTTAAGATAACGCATCAAGATAGAGAGCATAAACCACCATGATTCAATTATATGTTTATATGAGTTGTAAATAAAAGGATTAATAACCAAATCTAATTATATAGAGAACAAAATAAAAGGCAAAAATATGAATGGAAACACACATACAGAGATATTGTAGATAGCACAAAAATACAGTGAAACCCAAATTCTATAATAAATGAAATTGGAAAAGATTGTAACATCCAAAGCAATACAAACTCACTAAAATGGTGGTAACTTATCTCTGAAGAGAGAAAGGTGTCGATTATGCTCATTCGCAAGAAGATCGTTACAAGAGGACGAAATGGCATTTTTAACACAAATTAATAAACCCTAAGAGGAAAAAACCCTAAATATCCAAAACCCTAGCCCTAGGAGATGAAGTGGCAAAAGAAATGTGGGCCCCAAGAGTCTTGTCGATACTTCAAGTTCCTAGGGCCACAACTTCCACATACAAGCTATGTTTAGGGCACACAAAAGCCCATCAGAAAAGTCTCGAAGAGAAGAACAATTTTGGTCAAGGTTTAGGAAATCCTGTGAAAACACTAAGTCATCGCAGGGCAGAAAAACACTATTTAGGGCCTCAAAAATGCATTAGAAGTTTAGGTCCTAAAAATCTATAGAAAAACTATGAATATGGAGAACTATTATGAGTCGGTGGAAGAAGTGGGTGGCCATTAATATTCACTTGGATCAACAAACATATCAATTCATCAAATTATTTAATCATTATTATTTAAGGTCCATTTAATCAACTTTAACTAAATCAAACTATTAAATACCTTATTTTTAATAAAACTATTAAAAACAACTATGTTTAATCACCAACCAACTTTACATTAAATGTACTTCTTTCCCACTAATAATTAATTTATTGAAACAAAATCAACTTTAATCACCTTAAATCATATCACATGAATTCTTAGTTTTTGAACACATCCACATTTAATTCACATTCCTTTTTAGACGCATCCACACTTAACCAAATTAATACTCTTATCCTCATTTCTATTTCAACATCAATTTTAACTAATTTCCAGATTTTCATGTAGAGTCTAAAGATAATTCTCTTTTGTTTGCATTACTCAAGAACTCCCATGCTAATACTCAAGTATGTTTTAATCTACATTAAAAAAATGTTTATAAAAAATTTAGCTTGGTGTTTGTGCTCTTTATGATTACGATGACACCAAGCAATGTTTTTAGTAGGTAAAATTATTTTGCATCTTTTGCTCTTAATGTTGTTTGATTGCAATTTTACTATAGTTATGGCTGTTATTTTGAAATATTGGGTTGAGTATGTATAATGAATGTATGGTTTTGCATATATTTGTTTTCAAGGTTATGGGAAACATTTTAATCACGTATGGAAATTTGTGTGTTCATTTTATGATAAGTGTTTAGATTTGGTATATGCTAATATTTAGTAAGAATGTGTATTGCATATTTTTAGTATTGCAATACTAAAAATACTATGCAATACTAAAAATATGCAATACACATTCTTACTAAATATTGAATGTTGAATGAGTTTTGAAAACTCTTAGTTTTTCATAGTTTTTATTTACAATGAGACTAATTTATAGAATTTCAATGTAGGATTTCAAATTAAATTAAAAATTTTGTGTTTTAGTGGAAAAATTATTATGTTGTTCTCATTTAATACATTGTTATTTTTCAAAGTTTGAAATAAATTTATTAGATAGACTTTAGTGTATGATGCTCTATTCTAAAGTTATCATTTAAGCCTTTATCACTAACGAGAAAGTCTTCAGTGTGTAAATTTATTGTGTTATTCCTTTCATTATGCCTTTTTTTCCAATAGAAAATTTGTTTAATTATATTAGTAAATATAATTTGTTTACATTTTCAAAATCCATGACTAGGATCGATACAAGAGACAGACAGTCCCAAAATGGAGAGGCTAAGGAAACTATAAACCAATCCCCTTATACAATATTTCGATCACATGCAAAAGGAACAGATAGGATCCAGAAGAGATCTTCATAACAATAAAATATGAACCATCAAAGTGAAAAAATTGTCTATGATATACTCAGAAATAGCCTATAGATAAGTATCAAGCTATCTAATACAGAACGCTAGTTGAAAAGACTGGTGACTTAGTAAAGACTAAGATATTGCTTGGGACCTTCACTCCCATTAATCCATTGGTAAAAAGTGATTCGGCCTTATGGTTCCCTCAATGGCAGCTTTGAAAGATGATCACCTTCCACATTGTATTCCCTGTAGATGTGCTCAAACCTGATATCATGGAAGGATTTGATTAAATCATTTATTCTAGATTTCTAGCCCTTAATAGTACTTGACTGAAGTCTACCTCTATTGGATAGCCAATCAATCACTACTTTAGAATCGCCCATGACTTGAAGTCTGTGGAAAGACAAATGTGAAGCCAACTTGAGAGTTGTCCATACTCCTAGTAACTCAGCTCTAGTATTTGTGCCACCCCCACAATTAAAAACTCATCTGTAGACTGTTAAGTCTAGGGTTTTAATGACTCCACCAGCCCCACACTTAAGGCCATCCAGTTGGGCAACTCCATCAAACCATGTTGTGGTCATATTCCTTTGAAAAGGAATCTAATAACTAGCAAAGGGGCAGGCTTTTGAGTTGTCAATTGTCTTTTCTGAAGGCCCAAGGTTTTATAAATCATTGTGTGGATAGATGGCTTAATCTCCTCAAAAATTGTTGAGTTCCTCTCTAACAAAATAAACCAACAAATGTGGGCAGCAATCAATGTAGGGACATACTTTTCCTCCACCCAGTTTTTAAAACAGTCAGTCAGGGTGTTCCCATTCCAACAATTTTTTAAAATCTGTATCATTACCAGTCTCTCCCAGACTGATTTAGTGAAAGAGAAGTGAATGAAGAGATGACTGATGTTTCAATATCTTGATAAAAAAGATGACAACGACTAGGTCCTTCCCAACCTCTAGTTTGTAGATTTTCCCAGGTTAATATCTTATTCTTCACTGCCAACCAAATAAACAGTTTGATTTAGAGTAGCAGGTCCCATATCCATAGTGCTTGTCTCCACCCTCTAACTTTAGATAAACCTTGAGTTGGTAATAAAGACAGATAAGTATTCTTTACAGTGAGGGCTCATGAATTAGAAGAGGAGAGTACAAGAAAACCTCAAGTACTAAAGTATTTTGTCGGGAAAGCGCTGAGGAAGTTCAGTCCTGAAGAGTAATTGAAGGTTGAAGAATCTAGAGTCTATAAAACAGCTTGGTTTGGAATTTAATTCATCCAAGTATGAGTTGGGATAGTTGGATCCAGGAAATTAATGAAGTTCGAAGGTTAATATCAGCTTAGTTTGGGACTATAAATGCAAAGGTCGCCAAGAGTGATTTGGCTAGAAAGTGCTCAGGGAAGGAATAATCATGCACAGTGATTACAGTGGGAGCACAAGAAGATTCAAGAATCTGACAAGAATTGAAGACTTCTGGGATCAGCAAGGAAAAGTTGCACATGGGAAAGAAGCTTTTGAAATTTTGGTAGCAACAGTTGAATTGGGGTTGGTTGAACAACCATAAGTAGAAAAAGAAATCATTTCATGTTGCAGCTATTGTTGATGATGTTGCTACATAAGGAGGGAAGCAACATAAAGCTGAAGTGTTGGTTATAAGTTTGATAAAAGAAGCATGAAAGCTTCTATTTCCATTAGATATTCAGGTAGTATAAAATTTATTAATAGAAATCATACAGGTATGAGTTTATTACTCTTATTGCATAATTGTTGAAGGGAATTTACGTAAGAATTTCCTCAGCCAGAGTTATTTTATAAAATCACATGATTATATTATTTGAATAAGATACCACTAGATGTGGTAAAGGTTGGAGACATGTATTAATTCAAATCTTTTTATCTTTTGAATGCACACACTGACATAGTAGAATGTCATGTTAATTTGGTTATGGGTAATAACCAAAGAAATAAAAGATAAGTACTTGGTATAGGAATGAATGCCAATAAGCTAGTCATGTGTGAGACCAGGACATAGTTGGATATGGCAAGGTATGGATATGGAAAGGTTATGAGCCACATAGGTACTAAAAACTTCCTACCTTTAAATAAAACTTGGACTACAACCTTTTTGCTAACACTAATGAATACCACATAATTATATTCTTGGTGTAGTGTTTGGGTTGAAAAAGAAGGCATCCAATTAATTGCGAAGACAATAGGAAATTTGTGGAGAATGTGTAAACACATTGGCCAAAATTACAACTTATGGATGGTGAGATATATGACTGAGATAAAGAGCATTATGTAATTCAATGCAAGGTGCACTGAATAAGTATGCATTGAGAATTGCACTCATGCATAGTAAGTGATAAAATTGTGTACTAAATGCAATTGTTGAATGTGTTTTGTATGTACATGCATATATATTATTGCATGGAAATAATAGTTACTAACAACTAAAATGTTGTTAACTCATGAAGTTGAGGACATTTCAGGAGTTGTTAGACATTGCAACAGGAAAGTTGCAAGTCAAGTAGTCACATGAATAGTGACTACAGAAAATTTCATGTTCAGAAAAAGAAGTAATGAACTCACAGATATTAATTAAGAACAGTCATATGCATAGAATGATGAGTCATTCTATTTTACTAAATTGTTTGGTAATTATGATTGAATTGTTAGGTGCAGACAATTCTAAGTTCATTGCATATGGTTTTGTACATATTGCAATTGAATTATGATGTATAGGAAATACTGACAATTTGTTGGTAGTATGCAAGATGAAGCCTTGCAAGAAAATGGTATGCAGTTTGGTGCTTGTGGAAAACCACAAGGAAAGTTGCAATCCTAATATGGCAACAACCAAGAAGAATTATGAAATAGAATTTCATGTTTTGGGGAAAAGTTGAATTCCCTTTTTGAACTAAGTTTGAGTTCCTAAATTAATTCTTTTATATTCTCTCATGATAACTGCATGTGTGTGATGCAGATGAGACAATATTGGCTAAAGTGAGAATGTTGGAAGAAGAACTATTGATAGAGACATTGAAGCCCTTTAATGGAGGACCTTGGTGAGAGGCTCTGGTAGTGGGTTGGTGCTCTCCTTGCATGTGAAATCCTTGGCAAGATGGATCATTGACGGACTGTGTAGCAGTGAAAGGATACCTGAGCCTGGAAGGGTGAGTTCAAAAAGGAAGAGGAAACTTAGAAATGGTTATGGCATGGTAGCTTCCATAAGGAGGGTGTGTCAAATGGTATAGTGAGCTGGATTCTTCTTGAAACAACTCTATAGAGTAGAGAAAATGAATTTCAGCTGTAGTGTGAACACTAGAATTGGTGCTGGAAAGTAGAGTACTAGGTGGATAATAGGCTTCCAATAGCTAAAGCTTGGAGATTTTTGAAGAATTTTTGAATTATATATGTATAAACAAGTTGCACTGAGGACAGTGTAAAAATAAGGGGAGGGGATTGTAATATCCCCCAGTAGAGCCCCAATTGTAATTATGAATTGTAAACATGTTTGTTAGGCTGGTGAGTTGAGTTATAATAAGTTAGGAGGCTTATGTGATGACTAGGCCGGAGAGCCTAGGATGCTAAGGCTATAAACCTGATTTTTGTATATGTAATTATGCAGATCGTTAATAAAAAGTATACATCATTGTGTGTAGACCGACCATGATAAAAGAGAATGGGGGACTAAACTCCACTAGGTTGGGTAAGGGAGAGGGGGATCAGAGGTTGGAAAGAGGGGCTAATCCTACGGGCTTAAGTCCAAGAGAATAATAATTTATTATTATTCCAAAAGCTTATTAGAAGGATATGTTTTTATCCCAAGTTCCTTTGGGAGGACGGGTGACTTCCAAAGGGAAAGGAACATGTTGCATGAGCGACAGGTGTCAGCTCAGGCACATATAGTCTTAAGGGGGAACTCACTCACTCATGCAGGGAGGTTCACACATAGACAGTTTTGGCTCTCACCATCTTCGCTATGCTAGACCAGTCTTCCCCATCTCTCCTTATGAGTTCACTCACGCACTGAGCAGGCACGCAAACATTCAATTATGCCATTATTGAACTCGTGGCCATCATGCACCTCTATAATTCACTGAGTCATCCCTTGCCTTACCCGACTTTGTTATTGTGGTTTGAAGAGGCGGGTTGTCAGGCCTGTGAGAAACTCTCTCTAGGTGAGAGAGTGTGTTGAGGAAGTGAGTTATCCTAGAGGGAGTCTCGTAGTTGCTATAGAGCTCTGAGACTTCCAATCTGGCCTATTGTTGAAGCCCCAGAAGGAAGGTGGAGGAGCCGATGGACTATGTGATAGTGAAGGTGTACACTCCTGGGGTGGGACAGGCATGTGGGGAATGAGAGTCTGTGAGCAGTGGGCGTAAGTGGGTCATGGGAGAGAATCCTTCCTCTTAAACTGTGTGAATTTCCTATTGACCTTGCCTAGCCTAGGAATCCCTTGCCTGATGGAGTTTAGTCCCATCTTGGGGGTGACCCACTACTGAGCGTGATGAGCAGCGTGGTCTATGGTTGGGAGGTTCGTGGAAGGTTTGCAAGCAGTTGGTGGTCTCCTATTAAAAGATAAGTACCACTTTATGTTCATTTACATGCTGTGTATGTGTTATAATTGATTACTAATGCCTGTATATGCAGTTATTTTATGGATTATGCCTGTGATTACTGCATGTATGTTTTTACTATTATTTATGCATTAGTTTGTGTATTAGTAGAATATGTTGTATGTTTATGTTTACATATATGCACATGATAATTGTCATTTCTATGAGGTAGCATGTCTTGGCCTAGGTGGCCTGGATGTGTATGATGTTTCCGCAAGAATCTTTGTGTGGCATAACCTAGTAGGTTATGACTGGGTATGCTACAAATTGGTATCAGAGCTAAGAGAGACGTCTTGTAGTGACGTTGCCTGATCTATTGGTGGTTGGGGACGTTACATGAGAGCCAAGTTTTTGATGGGGTTTTGAAAAACCCTTCTAGTTGAGTTTGGTTTCGGTGGTACAACATCCACCCTAACTAGACAAAGAGCGGGATCCACCCAGGATCTTCACCAGAGCTTCAATTGTGGTTTTTTTTCAGCCAAGAGGAGTATCGACTTGCTTGGAGGGTCTGTGGAGCTTCTTAAGGAGGTCAATCTACTTTTTTGCAGGTTTGTGGTACCTGGAGAGGTCATGAGGGTTTGTGGAGTTTCGTGGGAGGGTCGAACCCTTCCATTTGTTGGTTGTGAGGAGTAAGGGTGTTGTAGAGGCACTAGAAGAGGGTCAGGGGGTCGCTTAGAGGAGTCGTAAGCCCCTTGGAGGAGTTGTGTGTGATAGGAGAGGGTTGTGGGCCTATTTTTTATGAGTCATGGATCTAGGAGGAGGGTCGTAGGCCACCACTGCAGAGCTGAGGGGGTTTCATAGATGACAGAGGGTTTCTACAGGCCAAGAGGACACCTCTTGGTGCTTGGGAGGTCTGATTTTCCTTGGAAGCAGCTCGAAATCAATTGTTGATGAGACAATGGCATTATCCCAGGTTTTGTTGAGTTTTGTGGTGTTTTTTTTTATGTATTGTAGTTGTTGTAGTAACCACTAGTTATTTAATTGTGTTTCGGATTCCATCCATAATAAAATATCAATATCGTCTCGCATGTTTTATGTGCAATGTGTTTGATCAAGTTGATGATAAATTGCATACAAATTGTTTGTAGAAAGTTGTCATGCATTCTACAACACCAAGAACTCTTGTGATGCAAATTATTTGACGAAATCACACAACTAAAACACCTAATAGTACTAATATCACAACATATCTCTATTGGGGATATTACATAGTCCTTCGTGCTCCAATCCTCTCTTTGTCAATTCTTTCAACACAAGTTATGTCAAGTTTCTTCCTCCTTCACCCTAGTCTTGCTTTTATAATCTTCAATTATAATCTAACCCTAATCTCCAAAGTGATTGATGGTTGAGATTATTTATCACCTCACTTGAGATCAATGGTTAAGATTGCATGCTAATTACTTTTAGCATTTCCTTAAATAACTCAATTAATTAAAAAATTAATTACTAAAGCAATTTACTTTAATAATTCTTTTAATTAAAGTAAATTCAAGGATAGAAGGCTTTGGACAATTTATACAAGCTAGACACCAAGCCCATGCGGAAATACATGTATGATGCTACATGCATCAACAAACCCCTCATGTTGGACGAAATAATTTTCATAGATGAAGAAAAGGGGGGTAACACCTACTCTAACTACCCCAGAAACAAGTCTTTGGTGGCCCTATGATACCTCTCGGGATGCTTTTTCCTTAGCATGTTTTAGTGCAAATTTGTGCCTTGCCTTTGAGGGCCAAGGTTCTTTGGTAGAGACATAACCCAAACCCTCATAGGAGGATGAAACGTGTGGATTCAAACACGATCTAAGTAAATAGGGATCCCTCCTCGATGATGTTGAGACCGAATTTGAAGAGCATTCCTTTTGCAAACCCAAAGATGGGACAGAGACATGATCAATGTCATTGGCAAGGTCAACTGCAGATTCCTTCGAATTTACAATAACCACATAATTTTAGAGAAAAACTTGAAAGGTACAGAGCATTATTCGGTACCTCCCCTCCCCTCCTAAAATCAAGGTCCTCATCCATAATCTCCTTAGGAATCTTTTGCATGCCATCGATGGGCCCAAATTCATAGATTCAACTCTATCCAACATTATCTGTTAAGGTCCTAACCCGCACATAGGTAGATCGATGTATTCGGATGTAATAAAGGTCAATATTAATAAGACCTTTCAATAAAA
>CBVK0100650356.1:352-26186 GCA_900067695.1 Picea abies
AACTTTTGCATACGATCTCCGTTTTAGGCGTGTGATAGCTCGTTGGAAAGGTATTGTCGAGGAGATTCATTTTGGGGGCTCAATCATGCCTTTGGATACCATTGAAAACCTCAATATAGAAAAACCTTCATTTGGACCCTCAAAATGGCCCCAGAAGTTAAAACCTGCTAAAAATAGTAAATTGCCAAAATGGTCAGAAAACTTTTTTGAGCCATTTGGAAAAGGTGGGTGGCCACCGATATCCACCTGGATCAAGAGGGGTGATTCGTTATTGAAGGATGGATCAAACTGTCACTCTTTGATGTGATATTTGGCAATGATCTACTAGTATTATCTTTCTTGTTCTCTTATTGGGATTTGCAATGCCCTCGGTTTCTCCTACTATCAACAGTTAATGTTGTTTATTCTAACTTGGATTTTAATGATTTATTTTCCTAGGATGGGACACATATCCAATTAAAATTGATGAAAATGGGAATATGCGTGGTTGTATAAGATGCAGGGGCAGAAATAATGGAACTGAATAGAACTAATCCCTATGGATGGGATACTTTTAGGGTTCATTTGTGAATTTGATTGTAAATTTATGCTCCTACTTTTTTTCCTTTAATTAATATTGTTGAGACAAAATTTTGAAACTAAATATATGTTGCAGATATGGATATGGCATGTGAGAGATGGCCACTACAAACTTAAATTCTTCATTGAACATTTTATATGTGTTGATAATGGAGGGGCTATGTAACCACCACAATTATCAACTCATAAGCATTTCAATCATAAAAAATATGACCAATTTGAATAGTGTGCATATAAAAGTCTTTAGTGGAATGTACATTCAAGTATGTTATCAAAGATTGTCATCTTCATGGATGTTTTAAAGGAAATCATAGAGCAAGTTATTACAATTTACTAACTAGCAAGTCACTACAACTTATCAATCAAATCAATACCATTTAAGTATATAATAATTAATAATGTGAAATGTAATTTACCAATGGATGTGATTTATTAAGTAAATGCAATTTAACAATTTATAGATAATTGTCTTCACTAATTGTAGTATTTAAGAAATAAAAAGAAAGAACTTGCAGACATAGAGCTAAATAAAATGTAAGGTAGCTAGAGAGGTAGTGGGGAGGCCCAAAGGGCCCATACTTATAATAGTGGAGGCCATTCAATGTAACATGGACTAGGTCCCCTATATTATTAAATAAGGCCCACTATGGTAGTTATATAAAAAATGTAAGAGGACTTCTTAGAAGGTTCTACTTATAGAAGATTTCTCCTCTAGAATGTTCTTAGGTGATGGTAGCACTATATAAAGGGGTTCAAGCAATGTAATGGGACATGAAGAGAAGTATTGTTTTTGGAGTTGAATCTCATTAGGAATTTTCCCCCTCGAAGAGGCAAATGAACAAGAAAGGATCCCTTCCATAATAGGATCCATTGTATGGTGTTTCCCTACCCTAAGGGTTTGATAATAATAAAGTGGTGGTTTTCTATATTGTTCTATATATCTTGTGTGGTGATTGTATTCAGATATATTTGGTACTATTGTGGTATTTCTTATTCAGGTATTTGGTTCATAACAATTGGTATCGTAGCACTTTCCTTGGCAGAGATTGTGGGAAAATATTTTTTATTTTTGTAGATTTGTTTTCGGAGAAGAAAAAATAGGGCCGCGACATTCTGGAATTTTTTTCTATATTTCTATGAAAAATTTGTAAAAAGAGGTTGTAGATCTGATTTCCTCTCTTAAAAACACCCAAGTTGGAAAAAATATTAGTCCGAAACGGAGTCCGGGAAGTCAAGATATTGAAGCTTTAAAATTTTCAAATTTTCAGGGTTTTTTCGCGGACAACGGCGCAATTTTTTTATTTCTATAGCAGCTAGAGGCTGAATTTTCCCAAAAAAATTACAGATTTGAGTTCCTCTCGCAATTTCACCGAATTTCAAACAAAAAAAAAATCATCTGAATCGAAGATCTGGAAGTGAAGATATCGTTGATTTAAAATTAGCTATTATTTTGTGGGTTTTCTCGTGACGACAGCGAGACTATAGAGTTCATAACTTTTCATAGGGTGCTAAGATGGCTATTTCCTCACAAACCCTCAAATAAATTCTACAAATAACTGAAGCATTCAAATTCCAATTATATGACAAATTGAATGACACATTGGATGCCTTTGTAGATGGCCTCACAGATGGCCTCAATTATAGTTTTTGCAGTATTCAAGATTCATTGGATAGCATGTAGGAGAAATTTCTAATGGCAGATATTAGGGATGAATATAATCAATAAATATATGTTTGGTATGATTTGAAGGCTAATTAAGATGATCGATATATGGATAGTTTTCATTTCTGGGATGACAACTGCTTCCATATTTTATTTGATGACTCTACTCCACCTTCTGTAGAGAACATCAATGTCCCACATCAGGAGCTAGTTATAATTACCAACGTCCATCATGCATATTCTACAATGGTATTGTTCATTCCAGATTCATCGTTGATCCTCTCCCACTATGTGGATGGATATTCTTATTTGGATCCACATGATAGGTGTCAGTATTGGGACATCATTTTCAGTTGGTTATTGGGTGTCGATATCTTCTGTGTGGGGTTCACATGAGCAATTGGACATGGGACCCTGGATTACAATGACGGTTGGACTACTTCAACATGGTGGCTTCCATTTCTCAATGGGACCCTGGTTCTCTAGCCTACTTCAGCACTATGGTCCACACTTATTCATGGGACCCTGGTATATGGTTGTACATCAAGCGTTGAGGATAATGCTTTCATAAGGGGGATGGAATGTAAGGTAGCTAGAGAGGTAGTGGGGAGACCCAAAGGGCCCATAGTGATAATAGTGGAGGCCATTTTGTTGGGTATGTGTTATAGTCTTTGGACGAGTAGTAGTGTCTGAGCGCCTACACCGGGCGCGTAGGAGGGTAAGAAGGGGGGCCGCTAGGCCCCCCCTCGGGGGGTGGGCCCCTCGCGCAGGGGTTCGGGGGCAGCGCCCCCGAAAAAAAATTTTGGGCCGACATATTTTCACCAGTTTCGGGCCGACATATTATCGTCGGGCCGACATATTTCCGAGACGACATATTTCCGGGACCACATGATATTAGGTGGTTTTCGGCACATGGTTTTTTTGCCGATGGTTTTCTCACTATATAAAGGGGTTCAAACAATGTAATGGGATATGAAGAGAAGTATTTCATTTGGATCTGAAGATCATTAGAAGGTTTCCACCTCGAATAAGCAAGTGAACATGAGAGGATTCCTTCCATAATAAGATCCATTGTATGGTGTTGCCCTAACCTAAGAGTTTGATAATAATAAAGTGGTGGTTTTCTATATTGTTTCATATATCTTGTGGGGTGATTGTATTCAGATATCCTTGGTACTATTGTGGTATTTTGTATTCAGGTATTTGGTTCTTAACAATTGGTATCAGAGAACTTTCCTTTCCAAACATTGTGGGCAAATATATTTTTTTTGCAATTTTTTTTCAGAGAATAAAAAAGAGGATCACGACATTCTGAAACATTTCAGTATATTTCTGTGAAAAATTTGCAGAAATAGATTGTATATATGGTTTTCTCTCATAAAAACACCCAAGTTGAAAAACAAATCGTTTGAAATGGAGTCCAAGAAGTCAAGATATTGAAGTTTTAAAATCTACAAATTTTCAGGGTTTTTTCCGTGGATGACGACGCGATTTTTTTGTTTTTATAGCAGCTGGAGTTTGAATTTTCCCAAATAAATTACATATTTGAGTTCCTCTCACAATTTCACCTAATTTCAAAAAAAAAATGGTCTGAATCAGAGCTCTGGAAGTGAAGATATCATTGATTTAAAATCAGCTATTATTTTTTGGGTTTTCTCGTTACAACGACGGGACTACATAGTTCATAACTTTTCATAGGGTGATCAGATGGATATTTCCTCTCAAACCCTCAAAGAAATTCTACAAATAACTAAAGAATTCAAATCCCAATTGTATGACAAATTGAATGACACATTGGATGTCTTTTTATATGGCCTCACAGACGGCCTTAATGATAGTTTTTGTAGTATTCAAGATTCATTGGATAGCATGCAGGAGATATTTCTTATGGCGGACATCAGAGATGAATATAATCAATAAATATATGCTTGGTATGATTTGGAGTCCGATTGCAATGATTGGTATATGGATAGTTTTCATTTCTTGGATGATAACCACTTTCATATTTTATTTGATGACTCTACTCCACCTTTTGTAGAGAACATCAAGGTCCCACAATAGGAACTAGTTATAATTACCAACGTCCAGCTTGCATATTCTACAATGGTATTGTTCATTCCAGATTCAGCTTTGATATTCTCCCACTATGTGGATGGATATTCTTATTTGGATCCACATGATAGGTGTTAGTATTGGGAGCATCATTTTCAGTTGGTTATTGGGTGTCAATATCTTCCGTGTGGAGCTCACATGAGAAATTGGACATGGGACCCTGGTTTACAATGGCGGTTGGACTACTTCAGCATGGTGGCTTCCATTTCTAAATGGGACCCTAGTTCTCTATCCTACTTTAGCACTATGGTCCACACTTATCCATGGGACCTTGGTATATGGTTGTACATCAAGCATTGAGGACAATGCTTTCATAAGGGGGATGGAATGTAAAGTAGCTAGAGAGGTAGTGGGGAGGCCCAGAGGGCTCATAGTGATAATAGTGGAGGTCATTCAATGTAAGGTGTACTAGGTCCACTATATTATTAAATAAGGCCCACTATGGTAGTTAGATATAATGGTGGACTAGGTCCACTATATTATTAAATAAGGCCCACTATGGTAGTTAGATATAATAAATGGGTAGTTAGATATAATAAATGTAAGACGACTTCTTAGAAGGTTCTACTACTAGAAGATTCCTCCTCTAGAATGTTCTTAGGTGATGGTAGCACTATATAAAGGGGTTCAATCAATGTAATGGGACATGAAGAGAAATATTGTATTTGGAGTTGAACCTCATTAGGAGGTTTCCCCCTCAAAGAGGCAAGTGAACAGGAGAGGGTCTCTTCCATAATATGATCCATTATATGGTGTTGTCTTACCCTAAGGGTTTGATAATAATAAAGTGGTGGTTTTCTATATTGTTCCATATATCTTGTGTGATGATTGTATTTAGATATCTTTGGTACTATTGTGGTAATTTGTATTCAGGTATCTGGTTCTTAACATAGAATAAAATAGAACAAACAACAAGATGCAACTAGAGATCGTCAAGCTTTTACCAACTAATAGAAAATAACAATATGCTACAAGTGTTAATGGGGAACAAATTAGGGGACAAAAATATACACCCAAACTATTGTATTAATGAAATATTTAAACCCCCCTAGTTGTCAATCACTCTAGCTATACTAGGGTTCTACAATTACCTCCTTTTACAACTCTAAATATCTATAACACCTCTAAAACACACCCACAAGGAACATAGAAAAAAATGAAGAATGAAACCCCCAACTAGTTGTATCTTTCTTCATAAGAACCACACTTGAGGCACATAATTCAAACACAAGATATAATATTTTATTTGCATGAAGACTTCCACTTACCATTCTATTTGCATGCATGCAATTAATCCACTTTGATAACTCAATTAATCTTTTATTAAGTTGTGCACATATTATTAATATTTTGTATTTTTAAATAAATTATTTTCTCTTGTATTTTTATATAAGAACAAAATTTTCACTTTAAATAAACATAACATTCACTCAAAATGCAGATGTTATTATGCTGGTAATATTGTACAAATGGGGGCATTACTTGCATGGCCATTGTGAGTAAATTTCACATTTGCACTGCTAAACAAACATATTGACGTGCTCTTAATTATATTTATGGAAATACCTAATATTGAACATGAACCCACAATTATGCATCAAATCATGTCACTCATAGGGTTCATTTCAAGAAATGAAACATACTTCCACACTAATCCTAGCAGAAGAGAAGAATGATTTAATCAAGAACGTAAATGAAACAAGAAATCACACAGTGCACCAATATTTTACAGTGGAACCCTTAACTGGGAGAAACCAACATTCCTTTCAGAATTCTACTCTCTTGTTGTCTTATTCAATCAAAATAAAAGGTTACATGTCTAACCTTGGTCCACACCTAAGACACAATTGACATCATACCTTCTTGCATGTGCAAGAACAACCCTGTAGCCAATTTGGCTTACATATGCATGAAAAACAACCTACAATTCACACATGCATTAACCTGCATAAGTGCATTCTACAATTACCCTTTACAGAGTTACAACACACCTCTTTATAGGATTTACAATAGGATAAACCGTAAATATTGGTGCCCAAAAACAGTGAAATATCCATGCATATCACTGGCTACAAATCCCACAAATCCGGGGATTTTGTTATAGTTGACTCCAAGTCGAGTTACCAGTCGACCTTCATTCGGTCTCTAGTCGGTCGTCTCACGCCTGCACTTCGACCTCTTTTCAGTTGAATTTTCGTCGATATCTTTGACTTCAACTTTTCCCAGTCGACTTCCTCAACCTTTAACTTGTTTTCGATCCACCTCGACCTTCGCCCTTTGATCGATCTACCTCGACTAGACTTTCACTGCAAAGAATATAACAACCCAATATTCTCCCACTTGTTGTCTTATTTGCCGAAACATAAGATCCTGTAATTTTGTTCACAGACCTAGGGCAACAATTCCCATTGCCTCTTTGCACCAAGAGAACTTCGCAGCACTCACAGACTTGGTCAATGAGTCAGCTATGTTTTCCAATGTGTCTACCTTCTCCAGTAGCACATTGTTACTTTCCACCATATCTCTTATGAAATGGTATTGTACATCAATATTCTTAGTATTTGAATGATAAGTAGATTTCTTTGCCAAAAATATTGCTCTTTGACTGTCGCAACCTACCTTCATAGCTCTTTTCTCAAACTCGATTCTTGAATACAACCTTTGAAGCCATATCGCTTCTTTACTTCCATGAGTGGATGCCATGTATTCAACTTTTGTTGTTGACAAGGCTACGACCGCATGTTGCTTACTCATATAACTTATTGCTCCACCGAACATCTTGAAGCCATATCCGTTGGTTGACCTCCATCGATCTAGATATCCGGCCCAATCGGCATCGACAAAGACATTTACATCTGGTTTACCACTGTCACCTCTAGGCCTTCCTTGGTAGCATATACCATACTCCTTTGTGCCACACAAATACATGAATATTCTCTTGACCATTGTCCATTGCTCCTTTCCAGGTGTCGACATGTACCTACTCAACACTCCCATTGCATGGGCAATGTATGGTCGAGTAAATACCATCACATACATTAGACTAACAAAAACACTTGCATAGGGAACACGTGTTATGTCCTCTATTTATTCCTATGTCTTTGGAAACTATTCAAAAATTATCCTTGCTCCCATAGGAATTGGCACCTTCACTAGTTTGCAATCCTACAGGTTGAAACGTTTCATAACTATTTCAATATACTTTGTTTGATTCAACCAGATATTTATAGCGGCTTGATATCTCTTAATATCCATTCCCATAATGTACTTAGTTGCACCGATATCCTTCATTTCAAACTTGGAGGATGTCTACTCCTTCACCAACTTTATTGCATCCATGTTGTTTCCAATCAACAACATGTCATCGACATACAAAGCTACATATATGAAATTCCCACCTTCTTCCTTGGAATATATGTAGTGATCATCTTTTATTCTCACAAATCCAAAACTAAGGATGTATGTGTCAAACTTTTGGTACCACATCCGTGGTGATTGCTTTAGACCATAAAGGGATCTTTTGAGTTTGCACACCGACTCTTGCTTTTCCTTTACTACAAATCCTTCAATTTGTTTCATGTATATTTCTTCTTCTAGGTACCCATGTAGGAACAATGTCTTCACATCCATCTATTCTATCTCTAGATTGAATGTTGCAGCTAGAGACATTAGTACTCTAATGGAATTTAGTTTTGCAACAGGGGAAAAAATATCATTGAATTTGACTCCCTCGACTTGGGAATAATCTTTCTCTACCAATCGAGCTTTGAACTTCTAGAATTGACCTACAACATTCATCTTCTTCTTGAACACCCACTTTCTACCAAAGGGCTTCCTTCCACTGGGTAACTTGACCAAATCCCATGTCTCATTTTTGTACAAGGTTTCCATCTCTTTGACCATGGCGTCCTTCTAGAGTTTACCCTCTGCCAAGTCGACTTCCTCACTAACCGACTTGGGCTCATCGTCGATGGCAGTTAGCACAAATGTGGAATGAAAATCAAGAAGTCTATACCTCTTAACTTTTTTTTTTACTCTTTTTGACCTCCTTACCACCGGGGTCAATTGTTCCACCTCTTCCTCAGATTTAGTCGACTCATCTGAATCATCTTCATTTTTCCTTAGTTCAAACTACACCGTACTAGGATTATTCTCGGTTTGAACAACTTCCTTAGGCTTGGATTTACCTCTGACTTCCCTGAAGACCACATCTCGATTGTACATTGTTCTCCTTGATGTAGGATCCCAGAGCTTATATCCTTTCATCCATTCTTTATATCCAATGAAAATACATTTGACTTCCTTCTTGTCCATCTTGCTCCTCTTTTACTTAGGAACATGCACAAATGCATCACAGCTAAATATTTTGAGATGTGCCACCGAAGGCTTCTTACCAGACCATACATCATTTGGAGTCATTTCTACTAGCATCGATGAAGGAGACATATTCACCAGATATCTTGCAGTCTCAACTGCCTCCACCCAGAATTCTTGTGTGAACCCATCACCACTAAGCATGCTCCTTTCCTTATCCATCAACATTATGTTCATTCTCTCGACAACTCCATTTTTTTGTGGGGTATATGGTGTATTATTTTGGCGTGCTATGCCACACTACTTACATAATTGATCAAAATCCTTTCAACTTAATTCACCACCATTGTCGGTCCTTAGCACTTTAATCCTCTTCTCTGTCTGGTTTTCCACAAGATATTTGAACTCCTTAAATCTCTCTAAAACCTTTGATTTCTTCCTCAAGAAGTATATCCATGTCTTCCTGGAGAAATAATCTATGAAGGATACATAATACAGGGATCCACCAAGTCAAGGCGTTGTAACCGAGCCAGACATATCACTATGCACCAGTTCTAGAATCCCATTTTCCCTTGTCACTCCGGATGGTAACTACACCCGAATTTGTTTTCCATACATGAAATGTTCAAAAACGTTGACTTCTAAACCACATTCAATAAAACCTTCAACCGTACCTTTGTTTTTCATGGCTCGAATTCCTTTTTCTCTAGTGTGTCCCATCCTCTCGTGCCATAACCTAGTCAGGTCGATCTTATCATGTCATGTCAAGTGATAGGATGCTCCTCATTTGATCAGCCAAACATATTGATCCTACTATGTATTGGTTGATTCCAGATACACATCACCTCACTTCTTCGAGGTTATCTTTCTCTCATTCTCCTGCTTCTCGTCGAATCCAGCACTAACTTATGTTGCCTTCAACTTACAGTCCTTTTTATAATTCCCAACTCTACCGCATTTCCAACATCTTTGTGTCGACTAAACCTGGTATTTATATCTACCCTTCAACTTGAACTTTCTACCATAGAATCCGCCTTTATCTATGTCTATCGGTCGACCTCTCACTACTAGAGCATCTTTGGTCGATCCTTCCATGTTCTTCCTTATTATTTATTTTGACAACAGAGAAGAAACCACATCCTCTAGCATTGGTGTGATTGTATTACTCCCAATAACCCTGACTAAGTTATCTCAGGAGTCTGGAAAAGAACATAATAGGATGATACATTTTTCCTCATCATTTCAATATTAATATCCATAGATGATAATTGACTTAACATGGTGTTAAATACATTTAAATGATCAGTCACTTCACTGTCATCATTCATCCTCAGAATATATAGTTTATTTTTAAGAAACAACTTAGTTACCAGAGATTTTGATTGGTCTAAGATTCCCATCTTTTCCCATAGTTTCTTGGCCGAATCTTCCTTCGATACATTCAACAACATTGAATCTGCAAGACAAAGTCGAATCATACTTCTTTATCTTCTTTTTAGTTTCTCCCATTCTTCCCTCGACATGTTTGTTAGCTGGGTACCTAGACAAACCATTATCCATTGCTCTCAATCCACAATAATATCTTCCATTTTAAGCTTCCAAAGCTCAAAATTATGGCCATTGAATTTTTCTATCTCTATTCTGGAACTCCTTTCCATTCTTTACCATGATCTTTAACACAATTTTTGACTTACTACTCTTATTGTACCTAGGGTTTAGTTCTCAAATTCAAGATTGGAAAATCAATATCTGATATACTCGCCAAAGAATAACACCTCTCTGGTAATTCACTCATCAGGGCATAACTAAGCTCTGATACCACATGTTAGGAAATGAAAGACACTTCTACACTAATCCTAGAAGAAGAGAAGAATAATTTAATCAAGAATGCAAATGAAACAAGAAATCACACAATACACTGAGATTTTACCCTAGAACCCTTAACTCGGAGAATCCAACATTCCTTTGATTGTTCTTCTCTCTTGTTGTCTTATTCAATTAGAATAAAATGTTATATGTCTAACCTTGGTCCACACCTAAGACACAATCGACATCATACCTTCTTGTCTACGCAAGAACAATCCTGTAGCCAATTCGTCTTACATATGCATGACCAACATCTTACAATTCACACATGCATTAACCTGCATAAGTACATTCTACAACTACCCTTTAAGGAGTTACAACATACCTCTTTATAGGATTTACAACAGGCTAAAACCTAAATATTGGCACCCAAAAATAGTTACATATCCATGCATATCATTGGCTACAAATACATCAAATCTTAGTATTCTGTTATAGTCGACTCCAAGTCGGGTTACCAGTGGACTATCAGTCGGCCTTCATTTAGTCTCTAGTCGGTTATCTCACGCCTACACTTAAATGTATTTTCAGCTGACTTGCCATCCATATATTCAACTTCGACTTTTCTCATTTGACCTCCTCAACCTTTGACTTGTTGTCGATCCATCTCGACCTTCAACTGTTGGTCGATCTACCTCGACTAGACTTTCACTGTAAAGAATATAACAACCCAACATGTCACCTCCTTCCTTCATCTTCCATACTCTTTCAAAATCACACCATTCATAGCCACTAGGTTATTCCCCTTGTTCCTTTATTGATTTTGTTATCCATGGCATAGTTTCCTCTATTTCAACATCATGTCCTATGACCATGTGTGACTACAATAGGGACATGAAAGTCTAGAATCACATCTCTAAGAGAGTGCATTTATAAGAATATCCATATAACCAATATTTTGCATCTATATGGATTTTTGGCCCTCACACCTTATCTTGAAATATGCTCTAATCCCAAGTATATGGAAGGTACACAAAGATTAGGCATATCAAAATTTTGACCCCATCACATCATAAGGAATTCACCCCTATGCATCTAAAAATGTACACTTACCCCATACATCTAAAATGTATGCTAACCCTAGGAATATAAATAGGATATCCCCATCCCCTCACCATGCGCTTAACCCCATGCATTAAAAGTGCATCATCATATCTCTAGGGAGTGTGAGTATAAATCTAATAATCTACCAAATTGTTAGCATCTCGAAAGGTAAAAGAATTGTTGGTATAGAACTAGTGATTTAGTTTGTCCCTAACTCATAATATATTACTTATATAAATACCTTTCATTCATGGTTATGGGATCCCATGAGATTTTTACTAAGCCTACCCTCTAGGGATATGGGTGGATGTCTTATCTAGCGCCCATTCATATCATAAAAAATCAAAGCATTAGATATAACGTGTATCAATCCTTGTCACTTTATGGCCAAAATTTAACTATTGCATGGTGTCAACCACATATCATCATATACTTAGCATCTACTAAGTGCCAACAAGAGTATAATTTATCTAATTCATGTTCATAATTATGTCATTATGCACCTACATAATCATAATTCAAGTGCAAGGACATATCCTACATGTATCATTCATCATGATAAATGCATTATGTAATATAGGGAAAACCTATTTTCAATGCATCATATTATTCCAAAACATGATAATCAACACATAACATAACATGCATGGAAACATGAAAATTGATAATGCATAAATACATAAGAAAATGAGAAATATAGATATTGTTTTTGATACCATAGAAAAATACTTGCATTCCAAAAATATCAATCTAGTATATGGATTTATTCCTACTATGTTCATATGTCTTGGTTGATTATGGAAATGATGGAGCACTGCATATGTTTCCCTTTCAAGAAACTACATCCCGTTGAATGAGAAAAAGACAGGTTGTAGTGGCACCTTCAACTACATAAGCTAAATACATGGCAGCCACTCATGCAGGTAAGGAAGCAATATGGTTATAAATATTGTGTTCAAGTATTGGGTTGGTACAACAAGCTGTAAGGATAGATTGTGATAGTCATAGTACAATTTTTCTGGCGAAGAACCTGACTTATCATTCAAAGACAAATCATATTGATATTCAATATCACTTTGTGAGAGACATGGTTGAAGAAAAGTAAGTGTTGTTGATGAAGGTGGACACTTTGAAGAATGTTTTAGATTCATTAACAAAATCTGTGAGCACTGAAAAGTTATCTTGGTGTAGAGGATCCATGGGCATTGTTGGCCTGGATTTTTGACTATGTAACCCTATAACCCCCTGTATGCAAAGAAAACAAAGAGTGCGAGAATGTTGGGTATGTTTTATATTATTTGCACAAGTGGAAGTGTCTACGTTGCACTAGGTGCGTAGGGGGGAAACATCCCCTCGCACAGGGGTTCGAGGGAAACATCCCTGAGAAAAATATTTTTTTCCTCAGGAAACGTGTCACATTTTGCCTCATTTTTTGTGTTTCCTCGATTTTTGTGTCCATTATTGGGCGGTTTTTCGACACATGGTTTTTTCTGATGGTTTTCTATTTCTGGTGAAGGAATTAGGATTGTTGACTAATCTGGGTCATTGGGTTAGGTTTTTGGATGTCGTTGGCTCTTATATGTATATTGTATTATAAACAATGTATCACAATGAATGAATATATAATATGTTGGTTTTCCTAGTTTGGGTTTCCAGGGGAAAAATCTTTGTGTAATGTTTGCATTTGCCATTGTATCTTTTATGTTCTTTTACTAAAAATATGTTTGCAATAAATATTGTACAAAGTTAAAATATACAAAACTGTGGGAATTCTAGGAAGGGTAGATCCGGATCTAGACTAGGAAAGATAGAGTGTTGGAATTTCGGGAAGAAAGGGCATCTGAAGAAAGATTGCAGAGCTCCAAAGAGATGGATAGCAGGAGAAAATTGGGAAGTGAATTTAGCAGGTGATGTGTTAATAGATGCTTTGATTCTTTATTTAGATAATATTACTAAGTCTTGGGTAGTATATTCAGGGGATTCATTTCATGCCACACCCCATAAGAAATAGTTTCAAAATTATATTCAATGTGCTTTTGGACATATTTATTTGGGTGATGATGAACCATGTCAAATTGTTGGAATGGGTAAGGTACAAATAAAGCAAAAGAATGGAAACCAATGGTTACATAAAGAGGTGAGACATATACCAGATCTAAGAAGAAATTTAATTTCAACAGGACAATTGTAAAGTGAAGTTTGTATATCTACATATATAGCTAACGCGTGGAAAGTCACTAAAGGATCATTGATAATGGAAAAATGAGGGAAGGTAGGTACATTGTATTTATGTATTGGTAATGTTGTGTCTTCAATCTATTTAGCTTCTACATGTGTGGATACAGTATTGTGGAATCATAGGCTTGGACACATGAGTGAGAAGGGGATGCAGATACTTCACAAAAGGAATTTGTTTCCATATCTTAAACAAGCCGATCTATATTTCTGTGAGCATTGTATTTATGGAAAATAAAAGAGAGTTAGATTTCTCAGAGTCAGGAAGGAAAATAAGAGTGAAAAGTTAGAGATTGTGCATACATATGTATGGGGACCAGCTCAGGTATAATCTATTGGTGTCTCTCGTTATTATGTTACTTTTATTAATGATGCAACTAGAAAAACTTGGGTTAATTGCATTCGAAAAAAATTTGATCTTTTTGACATTTTTAAGAAATGGAAAGATTTGGTTGAGAATGAGACAGGAAAAAGGTTGAAGTGTCTCAGATCAGATAATGGAGGTGAATACTAAAATAAGGAGTTTGATAATTAATTTTCATACCATGGGATTCATCAAGAGAATACAGTTCCAGGAACACCACAAGAAAATGGTGTGTCATAAAGGATGAACAAGACAATCATGGAACGTGCAAGGAGTATGAGAATGAATGATGGGTTTCCCTTAGAGTTTTGGGAAGATGTTGTAGTATTTTTATTTACTTAATAAACAGAGGGCCTTCAAGCTCCTTGGATGGTGGTATTTCAAAGGATGCATGGACAGTTAAAAAGGTAAACTACTCATTTCTAAATAATTCCGCTCCTGAAGTATGTGTCCATATTGATAAATAAAATAGAACAAATCTTGAGGAAAAATACAAGAAGTGTACCTTTATTGGATACAATGTTAATTATTTTGGTTATCGCTTATGGGATTATGAAAATAATAAAATCATTAGGAGTAGAGATGTGGTGCTCAATGAAAAGGTCATGTACATATATCAATTGCAGGGAAAGAAACAGGAAATTAAGGAAAACACAAAATACATAATTCTTGATGAAATCAAAGAAAATGAAATTCCAAAGGTACTAGAAAATCAAAATGTACAACAAGAGAAATAGGTACCTCAAACTCCTGCAAGTGTTGTTATAATATCTACCAGGTTAAGTAGACCTCCTGAACGATACTCTCCTTCATTGTATTATTTATTGTTGATTGATTTTGGTGAACCAAAATTTTTTTAAGAGGTAATGCAGGTAGACACAAAAAGGAAGTGGGAGCAAGGAATGAAAGAGATAATGGATTCCTTGGTAAACAACCAAATTTGAGATTTGGTTCATTTTCCTACATGAAAAAGATCATTGCGGAATAAATGGGTTTACAGGTTGAAGGAAGAAGATGGAGGAAAAAATCGATACAAAGCTAGAATTGTTGTAAAGGGGTTTGCACAAAAGAAAGGTATATATTTTGATGGAATATTTTCTCATGTTGTTAAAATGACTTCAATTAGGACTATTTTGAGTCTTGTGGAAGTAGAATATTTGCATCTTGACCAGTTAAATGTAAAATTAACTTTTCTCCATGGGAATTTGGAGGAAGATATTTATATGCAGCAACCACATGGGTATGAGGTCAAAGAAAAGGATAATTTGGTATGCATGTTGAAGAAGAGATTGTATGGCCTAAAGCAAGCTATGAGGTAGTGGTATTTGAATTTTTATAGGTTTATGATAGAAAATGATTATATTAGATGTCATTATGATCACTTTTTATATTTTTAGAGGCTAGAAAATGGAAGCTATATTATCTTGCTATTGTGTGTAGATGACATGCTTGTTGCAGGGTCAAACATGCAAGATATAAATGTGCTCAAAATGAAATTAGCTAATTCATTTGCGATGAAGGATTTGGTGCTACAAAGAAAATATTTGGTATGAGAATAACAAGAGATGAGAAAAATAACAAATTGACATTGTCTCGGAGTGAGTACATAGAAAAGGTGTTGGAGAGGTTTAGAATGCAGAATGCAAAACTAGTTAGTACACCTTTGGCTAACCATTTCAAATTAACCAATGAAATTTGTCCCAAGACATAGGAGAAGATAGAATACATGTTTAGGGTCCCTTATTCATCAACAATTGGCAGCTTGATGTATGCTATGGTGTGCACAAGACTAGATATTACACATGCAATGGGAGTTGTGAGCAACTATATGAAAAATCCATGTAAAGAACAATGAGAGGAAATAAAGTTGATTCTCAGGTATTTGAGAGGTACTACTACTCATGCATTATGTTTTGGAGGTTCAGACACTATTCTATAAGGATATGTTGATTCAAATATGGCAGGAGGAGCACTACACGTATGTTTTTACTAGAGGTGGAACAATAGTAAGTTGGATCTCAAAACTACAAAAGGTTTTTTCCCTTTCAATGGTGAAAGCAGAGTATGTTGTTTCTATAGAGGCTAGTAAAGAGATGATTTGGTTACAAAGGTTTATGGAGGAATTGGTAAAGAAGTAAGAGAATATAAGGTTGTACTATGACATCCAGAGTTTCATTCATCTTGAAAATAACTCATCCTTCCATTCTAAGAAAAAACATACACAACTAAGGTACCATTTCATACAATCCATTTTGGAAGATGGACAAGTGAAGCTGGAAAAGATACATACTATATAGAATCCTACAGACATGTTAAAAAAGGTAGTAACAAGAGAGAAACTAAGTTCCTACTCAATTTCAGTTGGCCTTCAAGCATGAAGGTGAAGAAGAGAAATTTTCCAAGTTCAAGGTGGATCATATTCCAACAGGTACAACAACAATGGAGTTGTCGTGATTAGTCTCCAAGGGGGAGATTGTTGGTTGTGGAGCCTGATTATCCTCATTTAGAGGTCTTGTTTCAGCCTTGTTTGGACCCCATTACATAAAGACGGGGTGGGGGGGCGATTTCCCCCCCCACTTCTCTCTCTAAGGTGGTCCAGGTGGAGTGGCGAGAAATTTTGGAGCCCCCCCTTGGCAGGGGATTCGGGGGAAGCAACTCCGAAGTGAAATTTCAGGAAAATTGCCTTGTAAAATATTGTAATTTTGTATTCAATCAGGACTGTTCATTATAAGGTCCCAGATATGATGATAGAATTTATGTTAGGGATTTTTTCCCTAAAATGAAACCATCTTTTATGTATGAGGGAATTGTATTGCGACTATGTGAGCGAGTGAATATTGTACTATGAGAGAGGATACTATGAGAAAAAGAAGATAAAGTTATATTGGGTATGTTGTAGGTTGTATCCCTTCATTTGATGGATAATAATAAAGGAATGACCTGAAAATTTATTTGGTTGACATAGCTCATAGCTCACACTAGGTAAACCATGTATATCTTTGTCTCGATTGTATTGTGTATCTTCTGTGTTTTATTTCCGCATATTTTTTTTTATTACTTTGTGATCCTGATTTTCTAACACTCTATTGTGATTTTACAAAAACCCTTTCTAATTACATTAACAAGTTATCTATCGAGGTGTTATGTAAAAGGAAAAATATAATAACCAATCCTTGATAAGATAACGAGTGTAAAATTTCTAGAAAATATATCGGGGATGCATCTAATGATTCCTTCAAATATGATAAGATAAATAGGTACAAATCCCTAATTAAAAGGAAAAAGGGTACTATATAAATATAAATCAAGAGATTTTATTGTGCTTATCTAAGCTAGATCTTGATAAATTTTAGAGGAAAATTGTGTCTCGTAAAACTAAAGAAAACCCCTCTTAGAGACTCTTGTCGCTCCTATTATATTATATTTATGTGAAGTTTGGGGATGCAATATCTATAGATAATCGTGGAGAAATATAAATCAAATCCAAAATAATTTATAACTTGCAATCTCAATATTAAAGGCAATACACCCTATCATATCCTCCTCATAGAAGTGAGTCATTCCCCCATTGAGAGCATGACTATGACTAGGTACCTAATGTATAAGAACAAGAAAAAACATAGAAGACAAGAGGCTTCCCAAAATTTCTTTAAATTCGAGCCAAAACCACCTACGGCTCAAGCGGGGACAGAATAAATATTCCTAGTCTTGGATAAATCAATGTAGAATAAAGGATGAGATCATTTTGCAGAATAACGATAATATTGAAAATATTATTACATCTAATTTTAAGGAGAAATTGTGGTGCTATAAATGATTATAGGATAAATAAAATTTAGATATTATAAGGAGGTGATCAACCCTAATCTAGAATATCAAAATTATCTATGCGTTTTGACTAGTATAAAGAATAAAATCATCATTGCTAAAATAATTCTCATGAGCTCCAAAATGAAACTGGATGTTGGAAAACTCCCAAAATGTTGTGGAATGAAATAATTTTTCATCCTTGTGACACTAAGAGGGTTGAATATGAAAAACACTTTCTCTTAGAATTTCCTGTGTGTACCCAATTAGATCTCACTTTCAAAAGATTTGTCACAATACCAACCTTCCTAATGTTCTAACTCATCAAAACTACAATGATCTAGGAAGGCTTCTCTTAATGCTTTTTGAACAAAAAAACAAAAAAATTAAAGAAATCCAAGTAATCCCTTACCTTTCTTAAGGTCTAGTAGACCACCACCATAATCATAACACAAATTTTATTTATTTTAATATTACAAATATTTAATATATATAATATTAACATTGTAAAATTATATATATATATATATATATTATATATATATATATATAAACTTAAACTTTTTTAACTTAAATAATAAAGTTCTTTTCATTAAGGAATAACATAATTGGAAAAATATCTTAGATATATAAAACTAAAGTTTAAACCGTACCCAATGTTCCATCGGCATACACTAGCATAGAAAGCCTTCAATTATCCAAGATATGTCACGCAATTAATCTCATGAAGACATATAAAGTCATGGAGAACTAGTATTCTCGTGGAGATGTGTTCATTCCAATTTCATGCATTCCCATGAAAGCATTCTAGCATACGTTCCAACTTTAGAACTATATATTTTGCACACTATGGTGGAAAGTATTCCACAAAGATAGGTTTTTCAAGATAGCATCCAATAAACCAAGTATTTTGGCATGCGCTTTGGCACGATTCATTCATCTGTCAAATATATATATCAGTGTGGCACATACCAACATATATTTGTTCATGTATGGCACACAACGAAGGAAACTTTAAGAAAATAAATAGTATGTGGCCATGAGAAACACAAGTGTTATACCTAGATATGTTCTAGGCTATTTTTGGAATGATGTTGAGGCAACCCAGGGGCCAAGACTTGGGATGAATCTTAAGGCCAAATTTTACAATAAAATAATTGTGCAATATTTGAAAAGTTTTTCCCCCTCTCTCTTTTGAAATTGTAGGACCTCAAACAATCTCAACTCAGATGAAAAATACTCTCAACTATCAGAGACATATGTCTACGAGTGTTTCATATAGCCAAGCTTAAAAAATATGAAATGGTGGATTAAAGGAAATAAAAAATAAACATGCATGGCACTTCTAAGAATGAATCTTGTAGCCTATGTGAAATGAATATCGTGTTGAGAAATTAAGAATTCAACAGCTCTAACAAGTGTAAAGAAATCAATAATCATATGTTTCAAATAGTTAACACCTTCATACACTCAAATTCAAGGAATTACCCTCTACATATCATTAAAATGCACAAAGAGATGATAAGAAATGGTCATTCATTCAGAGGAAATCACTTCTATATCATCATTAAACATCATGTAATAACATTGAACAGAATGTATAATATGTTTTTTGAGCTTTTATAAATCATATCTAATACAAGGAAAGTGAAAATGGGAGGAGATGCTTTATAAGAACACCACATTGTAAGAAGGAATTACAGACTGAAAATTAAATGTAGGGGATGAATCTTTGGTTTCCTACTGCATTTACCAACTAATTGTGTTCAATATTTCTATGGTCGAACAACTCTGGTTACAAGAAACACTTGAACTCCCTAAAGTTTCAACCTTAACAATGGACACCTTCATTGTCTTTTATTTCTCTCACTCAAGCCATAAAACCGCTTCTTGAAACCATTTCCATATTCTTGAATATTCTTGACGACTTCTTGATTCTTGGGTGGTTTCTCCTCTCATCAAAATTAATTACTTTTACTTGCATGAATTATGCTACTATGAGATCGTGGGGTAGTTGGAAACCTGGCCAAAATATCAACTCTAGCTTTGTCCCTGAAGAGTCTTTGTACTCATTTCTTCTGTTGTTGGGTGCTCAAAATCAAATCCACATAGATGTGAGACTCAACAGTCGTGATATTTGTTTTGGAGAGTAATATCAGTCGTCGATCAAAGGCACACCCATAGGAGTTATTGGGGTCTAGGATTCAAACAGGAATTCTGACGACAGGAACCCTATGGACTATACCAGATTGGATTTGGACCATTGATCAGTCCCATTTGAAAAGGTCCAAGAGAATATCTAGATTGTTGATCGGGAGAGATTGAAACCAAATTTTTGCTAAGGTAGATATTATCTTGTTGATGTCGACACAGACACATTTCACCTTCTTGTTTGTCCTCATTGGCATTTATGTGGCAGAGGAGCTCGACGTGTGTCACCCATATTTGATATGATTTTGGGTACCTTTGGTGGGTTCCACGTGTCCATGTGGCAGCCTCTTATTGGCTCTGAGAGTTCTTAGCTATCAGGCCACGTGTAACACTGAATCAGTTCCCTAGGGGCATGAATCAAATATGAACTATCAAAATCTCTAAGTATGATTGAGGCACAATGAGATATGGGTTTTTGATCAATCCCCCTTGAAAGAAGTATGAGATAAAATATGTACCATCCATTGGGGGGGGGGGGCTCAGAGTGGTCTTGGGGGGGGGGGGCTCAGAGTGGTCTAGGTCTGGTCTTCCAACAGAACTCCAATGAGGGAAATCCAAGAGATAATCTCAAGCATAGATCTAGAGCTGCGAAGAGAGGTTTGACGATGCACAAGATCTGTTGATTTATCTTGACCAAGAGCCCAAAATTGGCTAAGGAAAAGACTATCATGCTAACATCATTTTGACACATGGTGAATTTTCATTAGTCCACTCTGGCACTGAGGTGGCAGGAAGGTGTGACTTGTGTCACCCACTTTTGATATTATGAATTGTGTGTCTAGCCGGTTCCACCTATCCATGTGGAATTCTCTGATTGGCATTGACAGTTCTTCATTGGCATGTTAACATGTCACTTATTAGAGCAGATTTAATTCCTGGGAGAAAATATGGACAATTGATCAATCCTACTTAAAAAAGGTTCGAGAGAAGATTTGGACCATCCATCAGAGATTCACATCGAAGTGGTCGAGTTGTGCTCTTCCAAAATGACTCTAATAAGGGAACTCCGAGAGTAAATCTCAATCGTTGGTCTATAATTGTGCAAGGAGGTATGAATTCACACGAGATTTGTCGATCTGGCTTGACCAAGAACCAAAAAACAACTAAGGAAATTATTGTCACACTAATGTCACCATGGAAAGGTTGATTCTTTCTATTGGTTCATTCCATCATTGATGTGGCAGAGAGGACAAGACACGTGTCAGCCATTCTAATGTGCTTTGATGGGATTTAGAGGGGCTCCCCATGTCCATGTGGCAAACAGTGGTTGACTCTGAAAATGGTCCATTGGCATGTCAAGTTGTCAACTCTTCCTTAGCTTATCATTGGTCATCAATGACGATGTCATCATCGACACTATGTAACTTTAGATAGTGGGGAACTCCCAATGAATTTTTTTGGCGACGACCCCCAACCTGATCTCTATCATTGATATTTCGTTGATGCGAGGAGAGTCGTTGATTTGGATTGAACAAAAACCAAGATCGGATAAGGAAACTATTCTCATGTTGACATCAACCTGGACACCTGGAATCCTTATACTCGCACACGATGGTGTTAATGTGGCAACTAGGAAGGACACATGTCACCTAGATTTGACATTTTCACATGTGCATCCGATGAGTTCCAGATGTCCACGTCTCACCCCCTAGTTGGATCTGAGAGGGATTTGTTGGCATGTTATTTTATCTCCACATGTAAAATAATGTGGCAGGGGAAATCACTTTTGATGATAACGAAATAAAACATGTTTTGGTGAACATGCATTTTGTCGATGAGGACGTCGGCATCGATGATTAGTGGGTTCTTACACTTGGTCCCTGGGCTATGGTCCTGTGATAATCCCTTTTACCAAACATGTTTAGGCCCCTTTCAGGTGTGATAGGCCCATTTTTAACCTTGATAATCTCTTTAGCACTCAAAACTTGCCTTAGGTACAAAAGAAACATGGTTTCTCTATTGTTTCCTCATCTTCCTTGTAATATTTTTTCCATTTTGACTCATAGTCTTAGGTATTTATCTCTTTAGCCACTAATATGTCCAACCTTGGCTCAGTTACTTCAACAAACCTTCGAATATTTTCTAGGAACAAATATAACACTAACATTTGGCTCCAATGGGGAAAACATACCCCTATGGTCAGTTGATAACTGTAGACCGAGTGCCTTGTTTTGTTGGGTTATGGAGTCTTCCTGAAAATATGCATCTTCTTCAAACCTGAAAATTGATCTGATATGTGACAAAAAAATTCTCAACAACTTATATTGTTAGAAGCCTACCTACTTGTTGAATTAATAAATGGTGAATGAAGTACAATTAAAAATTCATGAACAAAAATGAAAATGAATTATTTATGTACAGAGTAAGAAAATATTGCAGTGATCAATACTACAAGAAGTGTTTGAGAAACCTCCCATTTACAGGAGCCCTAAGAAATTCTACATCCAGCTAAGCTAAAGCATAAGTGTTGTTATCTTGGATTGCAACCACTTGGAAGGGTCCATGCCAAAGATTATCAAAATTTCCATGTTTACCTTTAGATTCTCTTCGAGCATCCCATTTCAAGACTGTTATCGCACAGTTTGTAGTTAGGATAGTAAATGGATGAAGAGTATTCAAATTGGCATAACTGGAACCAATCCCACCTAATGTCACCTCAATGGGATGGTTCTTTATATTTAGGGAGGTAAGGCCCAGGGAAGACATCCTTGGTGACCTGGGATTTTGAGAAGGCAAAGGATTATAAGACAAAGATGAATTTCCCCCCTCACAAGTCACCACCGAGAAGATATTCCGGCTAACAGCCAATAATAAAGTATAACCCAAAAGAGAGATACACATGTCTGAGACAAAAAAACAAGAAACTAATATATGCAAGATTTCTCACTTGGTTAGTACTTCATGAAATAATGACTATCTGATACATATATAGGCAATTGAAAAGTAAATATTCATGAAGCCAATGTTTATGAAATAGCAATGATAATAAATGTCACTTCTTCAATAAATGTTGAGAAAACGTGGCATTCAATGTGATAATCAACACTTCATTCAAGTAATGCCCTTAAATCAACCATTCAATTACTCAAAAGTGAAACGTTAGCTTCTCAATGATGTTTATAGCAAAAGATGATGGCATCACTTAGTTAGTAGGGTTAGTCCTAGGCTAGGGTTAGAATAGTTAGGGTTTCATTTAAAGTATTGAGAGTGGTTTTGATCATAATACTCACAGGATAGGTCTTAGATCAGTGTGTTTCCTAGGGTTAATGGATTCAAAGGGAGGACACAAGAGCAGAAGGATCAAGGAAGATAATAAGGCTAAGGACTGGAGGATTAAGCCTTGAGGTGTTTCTACAGCAAGGCCTCAAGGACAAAAAACCTAGGAGAGAGAGGCTCACTTTGGTGTAGGGGAACTAGGCCTCAGTGCTCTCTCCTCCTTCCTTAGGTCAATGGCAGAAACAACTAGCTCTGAAAATGGATTAAGGCTAAGACAAGAGGGTTTACAAGGAAATGTGTTGCTATGGCAAGTCTTTACTAGCAAACCCTAGAAAATCAGCTCATCAAGGTGTAGCTGAACTAGGCCATGATGCATCTTCTTCTTCTTAGATCAAAGAAGTAAAATGGCTAGCATATGAAGAGGGGTGAAAGAGTGTAGCTAAGGCTAGGCTCAATCCTCTTCAGCATGAAAGAGTAGAGTGTTTCTAGGGCAAGGCTCTATCTCACTTCAACAAATAAAATGGCTAAAAAACTTGATGGGGACATGAGACAAGGACCTACAAAGTGTGTTTGTCCCCTAGGGTTTATTCAGAAAATTATAACCATAAATGAAAGAGAAATAAAACTACAACCATTTAATTAAGAATTTTTGCATAAATTTACTTGCATTTAACCAAGAAATCAAGTAGCAAACCCTAGTTGTAACACCTTCCACCAAGAGAAATGCCAAAATATGCCAAGAAAATCTTCCTTCAAAAAATGTGCCTCACTATTTCACCCAAAACCCTAGAATACGGTGCAAATTTCAAACCTCACCAAGTGGTGAGTCAGATATCCTCCAAAAAATGAAGGTAAAAACCCTCAATTTATACAGTACCATGACCTAATTTTACATTTTAGATCATAAAAAGGCCGACAAGGCTAAAATACTAAATCATATTCTTTTCTACATTAAAATGTCAAATTAAAACCCTAATCAAGAAATTGAAGGATGTCATCCCCTTTCTAGGGTGACATTAGCCCCTTCTAGGGAAAATGCAACCTCGAGGAGAAAAACGTTAGCCCTCTTTGGGCTTCTCCAAGCTGCCATATGTGCCAAACTCCCATGTTCATCTTCTAAAATGTCCATGAAGCAAGGATGATGTCATGGACCTCATGGGTGACGTTATAGGCCTTCCAAGGCCAGCGTTCCACTAAAAAAGGGCACAACCCCCCTAAGTCTTGAGCTTTGTCGAGGTGCCTCTGCAAGACATCCTCCTTCTCTCTTGTGCAAAGCACCTGATCCATATATATCCTGTCTCTGCCCCCTGATGGGGTCTCAACATCCATATGATGGGCTCTTCATCCCCATGGAGGTCTGAAACAATCATATCCCCATGTGTACTGGTCCAAAAATGGTACATGTTCGTCGGGCATGATCCTGCACATCAACAGCTATGCCCTCCATGGGCTCATAAGTCACAGAGATCATAGCAATTTCAATCACATCTCATCATCAATATTATTAAACATGTGCATAAAATCCCCAATACATCAATTAAAATCTCAAAGACATTACACAAACCTGCAATACAAGTTTGGAGAAAACGAAAGGGCGTCCTATTGGGCTAGTGTCCATTGGAAAAGGAAAGTTTCCAGAAGAGAGCTCATCGAAGCCATGTAAGTGGGTGAGGTGGTCAAGGGATGTCATGGCAAGTGGGTGCAGTGGGAGCAGAGGATGCAAGGATTTACCTGTGGGTGCCTTTGTAGAAGGTGAGATGCACCTGTCCTGGATGCAAATATTTCCAACCCCATGCCTTTATTCTTTTATTCTTTTATTATTTATTTATTTTTCTTCAAGAGGCTAATCAGGGGACACTTCCCTCACGCAGTGACCAGTGGTGGAAACGTTACCCACAATTACTTTTGCAGAATTGAGAAGGTTGGATCGTGATGAGACCCCCTTTCCCTTGTCCATGCAACCAAGAGTCACTACCCTGGCATGGTAACCAGATGGTGGTAATGGCATACTGCTAGGCACCCATGGACCTAATATATTGTCTCGTGACTAGGTCTTGTTTTTTTATTTTTACAGGTCCCTCTTATTTCTTGCTAAGAATCCTTTTATTTCTTTCTCAGGGATCCCTGGGTGAAGCATATTGAGGTTTTATTCTTAGGATTTTATCTTTTTCTAGCTTGCTTTTACCTTCTAGGCCTTTAGCCCCTTCTTTCCACGAGATAAGGTGCAATCCTGTAAATAGGTCAACCCATTGTCTGGACAAGTGCAAGGGATAGATGGGTTGGAAGCAATATGAAAAGGTGGTGTCATGATGGGAGTAGACGATGGATTTTCAGAAACCCTCCCCAGTGGAAAACCAAAACCTATAGGCACAGGCTTACTAGGTCATCCTGTCAATCCCCCCAGACATGGTCAAGTGGGAAAG
>CBVK0100650363.1:0-15958 GCA_900067695.1 Picea abies
AAAAGTATATTTTAATTTCATTGTAAATCTGGACCGTTCATTATAAGGTCACAAATCTAACGGTATAGATTATGTTAGGGTTTTTTGCCCTAGAAGGAAACCCTCTTTTATGAGGGAAATGTATTGCAGCTATGGATGATGGTGAATATTGTATTCTGAGAGAGGAGACTGTGAGAGAAAGAAGAGGAAGTTAGAGCGGGTTTTTCTGTAGGTCGTATCCCTTCATTTGCTGGATAATAATAAAGGAAGTACCTGGAAATTTCTCTGGTGGACGTAGCCCACACTGGGTAAACCACGTAAATCTATGTCTCTCTTGTATTATGTGTCTTCTATGTTTTGTTTCTACATTTGTTTTATTTTATTGCTCCGCAGTCCTGTTTTTCTAACATGTATTTGATGGATAAGCCATCTAAGTGGGAAGATTACTTACACTTGGTTGAGTTTGCATATAATAATGGGTATCAAGCTTCATTTAGAATGAGCCCATTTGAAGCCTTGTACAGTAGGAAATGTGATACTCCAGTAAGTTGGGACACCCCAGTAGATAGAGTGGTACTTGGGACGGAGTTTCTCAAGGACATGGAAGACTAGGTGGTTAAGATCAAGTAGAATTTAAAGGCATCTCAGGATATACAGAAATTTTATGCAGACAAGAACAGGACAACTAGAGAATTTAAAGTATGGGAGCATGTAATTTTGAAAGTGAAGCTCAATAAAAGATCATTGAAATTGGGTAGTTGTACAAAGCTGGTAGCCAGATTCTGTGGTCCATCTGAAATATTAGACAGAATAGGGCCAATTGCATACATGATTGCATTGCCTGCTTCCATGAATGTGCATAATTTATTTCATGTATATTACTAAAGAAATATGTACATGATCCTAACCATGTTATTGATTGGCATTTGATTCAGGTAGATACATAGGGATATTTTTAGGTTCAACCAGTGCAGGTATTGGACAAAAAATTCAAAATGCTGCGGAATTGAGTTATAGAGATGGAAAAATTTTAGTGGACCTGCTATGGTCCTGAAGATGATACCTGGGATCATGAAGATGGCATCCAGGAAAAGTACCTGTAGTGTTTTGAATAAATTTGATATTTTGATCTCTATTTTGTATATGCACAGAGGAAAGTGCCAAAATAAGGGGGAGGGGATGTAACACTCCAGGTTTTGAACCCCCATTTAAAATAATGTATTGTTACAATGATGAGAGGCCAGAGTGCCCAAACAATTATTAAAAGGCGAGTGTTCCCAAGACATGTAATGTTTTTATCATTATTAATGATAAATACATCGTTGGATACTAGACAGACAAGGACTAGAGTTATAAGGGTCTATGATTCCATAAGAGAGGGGGCTTGAGGGGCTACATGTTTATTCCTATTTTAATTACCCCTTTTGTCTAAGGGAGGGGATCAATTACGTGAGTTTCTTGGGGAAGGCCAGGAGGTTCTTGATCCCCCCTGAAGTTACTTAAAATTGCCTCTGGTCTGATGAGGGGGTTCGAATGATGGCTTGTTTGTTGATTTCCTATAATTTCATTCATTTCCCTCATGCATTTTCATGAACCTACTTACCCATTCATTGATCTATCCACATCCGCATCTTGAGTGTGGAAAGGGAACCAAACTGCTGAATATTTAGCCATGGTATGGTGGGCTATAGTGGTCTCTAGTATGATCCAACCATGACTTGAGGCCTGCATGTTTGAGATGTGTTGGCCTGTGTACAATGTTCCTCACAACTGTGAGTCCTGAGAGTTCTAGCATTGAGATTTTGGACCAGCTGCGTTAGAGCCCAAATAAGGAGAACGACTGCCTAAGGGATTACATGGTAGAGAAGGATGGAGGTATGTTCTCTTGGGTGGTGCAAGCTGGGCAGAAGAGAGTTGGGTACTTGGATTGTTGTGAGAGTTAGGAACCCTATGAGAGCTTGGGTGCTAACTAGTTTGGGAAGCCAAGTAACACTCTCAAACCATCCTTATGGATTCATCGCCTTGGCTCGGGGGTGAAACTGTTGTTGAGATTTGGAGCAGTGGTGTTTATGATTGGGTGGAATGTCCTTGGTCTATAACCAGTTCGTGTCATATTTCATAAAGATAAGTGCTCTCTATTATGGTATCATTTACACCTATATGAATGTATTTTATGATGCATATTTAATTATCATTTAATTGAATTTTTAGACTATGCATGATTGTTGACTACCATTGTGCATGTCTTTAAAGTCTTTTATTTTATGCATCCTTAAATTTTAAAAAGGTATCGGTAAGAGAAATAAGTCCAAGGGTGGGCTTGAAGGTAGCATGCCTCGGTTTGTGGGTGGCTAGGGATGTTACATCACCATATTCTCCAACCATTCCTCAGTGACTGCATCATCTAGGGAACCAAGGAAGTTGGGAAATTTAACCTTCTCCAGTTTGCGGTGAATTCTACCAGTATCAACCGAAGCGCACAATGGACCCTCAAGTGGTGTTGGTGCCCTGGCCTCATCTCTATCCAAATGGTTGATCAATGCCTCATACATATGCTAAAATGACCTCATCAACCCAACCACATAACCCACCGCTATTTGTTCCTGCCCAATAACCTTTTCATCTCCTTGGGGGTTAGACACCTCAGGCGTGGGGGTGTCATACCTCCTCCCCTAGCACCCCATTGTCTTCCTTCATGACGTCCTCTAACCATGATTAACTGCATGAATACAAATCAATTTAATTAGCAACCTTATAATCAAAAATCAAATAAATGAAAGTCGTAGTGATCCCAAGTTGTGAGTCGAACCTTGCTCTAATACCATATGTAACGACCCAAATCGTTATGACTACAAGTGAAGAAAAAAGTGCAATTTTTTATTTTTTTTTAGGAAGGAAGGAAACGATGACAACAGTTTAACCACACAACTTGATGATGAACATCATGCACACTGATCACACAACAGACAACAACGACTAAACACACGAGCACATCAAGCAACTGGGCAAAACATGAGAAAATCAAATATAGATAGAAATGACTACCCGCCTGACACAACCTTGACCATGCCTACAAGCTAAAGGACAACATCCATAATCTCGACACAACGTATTGACAACTAATAGCTGGATACCTCTACGGTGAAAAAAAAAAAGGCGTTAAGGCATACAAACCAAGTGCCAATATCAATTACAACGAACACCACCCACATCGGGAAGCACTAACTTCAGTCAGGTTATCATTCGCCTCTATCCATCAGGGCACGCGATGATCCCCTCATCAGGAATCATGCCATCACCAGGTGATAGGCATGAAAACAACCATGGCACAACAACATAACTGGACCCTTAACAAAAGCTAAATTCAATGCGCTAGGAGACCGAATTAACTATCAAACACATGAGGACTAAACCCCAAGCACCAAACCAACAATCGACAAGACAACAAGATGCAAGGAAATATGACGAATATAACATTCAACCACACATTAAATTTCAAGGCAATCCAACATCAACATGGTTAAAGGTGCCTGTGAATCTAATCTTTAACCCAACATACCTCACATTAACTGCCAATTCCACATGCGTCATACTTTCCTTAACTGATCCTTCTTTACCATTTGTGGAATAACTATTTTTTTTCTTTTTATGTTAAAAAGTGAACTACTAAAAGAACTTAACATACTCAAAATACATTGTCAACAATATACACTATCTACTAATAAACGTTGTCCAACATATGAACACTGTGACAATATATAAACGTTGTCCTACATATAAACGCTATCAAAATGTATGTAAATCGTAGTCAATCATATTGCAATCATTAAATCACTATCCAAAACACTGATATTAATATAAGAACATTGTCCAACTGTGTAATCACTATCATAAAACATAGGCTAATTATTACACAAACATAATGCTATTTATGAAACGATGTCCAACAACAATAATTATTAATGCTATTTAATAATAGAAGAACGTTGTCCAACAATAATATTGCTATTTATTAATAGAAGGATGTTTTCCATCAACAATAATGTTATTTATCAATTTGAAGAATGTTGTCATACACAACATACCATGCTACTATTACCACCACAACAATTACACAGAAATTAGAAACAAAATCGCAGTCTATTTAAAAGAAAATACACTGTCAACAATCGACAACCACCGAAAATGGAAATTGTTGTCAGATATTCAAGGCATTGTCTATTAATAAAAAGGGGACTCGTTTCCATGGTACATAAACATCGTTGATTTTAACATAGGAAGTGCATTGAGTTTTATCAAAAATCGCAGTCAATAAAAAGGGAAATTAGCAGTCAATGAGGTAATAAATTGTTGAGTAAATTCATAGTCAATAAGAGTAATCACTCCCAACCATTACAAAAGAAATAAATGCTACTTTTACACAATGAAAATGCGCTCCTATACACAACAAAGGATCCACCATTTACACAGTAAAAACACCAAAACAAATGTAGTTATTCACTGCCATAAAACACATCTACTACATGGTCACAATGCATCCACACTTGCTATCTAAATTCATGGTCATTCAGTGTATACACTGGCTACCTTTAAAGGTATAGTTTCACTGCATAAATATTATTTGTATTAAATTGCTATCCTAAAATTTCTAGAAATGTAAGCCTGTGTGACATCTTAAATAAAAACGTTGTTAAATTTTTTGACACTTGAGTATTAAACACTATATAAGATTGCTATATTAAAATGTTATGTATTAAACGCTATGTATTAAGACGCTATCCATGTACATGTAAAACATAGAGTGAATTAAGGATAATGTTGGCATGTAATACAAATGTGAATCACAGAGTTAAATCACAGATGTGGCAGTCATTTAATTCATTAAATCGCAAGACCAAATAATGAATTTGTTGTCATAATATAATATAGCAGAGTTAATATAGGATATATAAATTCGACATCATCACATTAAAATTACTGTGTATGATATTTTTGTCAATGAAATCATTGTTTATATCCAGGCAGTCACACAAGAATATAAAAGCGTTGCACATTAATATCACTGTTTATAAAATTACTGCCTAAAGAAGTCTCTATCTATGTCATCACAATCACACAATAAAATCGCTGCAACTTAGGATTACTGTCTATAAAATTTGTGTCTAAAGAAATCGATAGGTTAGGTATAAAATTGCTAGGTTAAAATATGGGATCGTTGGGTAAAAAGAAAGGGTGAATTTATTGTATAAGAACTGGGTAATGGCTCATAAATTCGTAGGGTACAAGTTGTTCAAAAACTAATAGGAACGGGGGTGAATGATGTGGTCTAAAATTAAAAACACAGAGGTTAGTATCTCAACGCTGGAGTAAAATTGCAGAGGGTCACCAATCGTCAACGCTGGACATCATCAAAACGTAGATATTTTCCATTAAAACACAGAGAAATATCATTGAAAAGTCCCAGATAGTTTATCAACCAATGCGCAAAGAATTTCCATGGTTAAGAAATTAAAAGCACAGAGAAAATCAGAGTTTTAATCAATCAAAACGTAGAGATTCTTAATCACAAGAAGGCACCAAGACAATCATTCAACCATGAATCAATCAACCGTAGGGATAAGTAATGGGTAGAAAACTGGGGAAAAAATTATCTTCGCTCATCATCCATGCACAGAAAAGTAGGGCATTAGAATATATAGGTCTATAAACACTAAAGTGATGACTGTCGATTTGGCTCCTAGCCGACTGCTTAGGCATGGACTGATGACCTAGGGATAAGGGTGGAAGATAAATCACAAACTCTTCAAAACAATCAATAAAATCCACACAAATAAGTTATTGAAATCAGAAATTGGGTTCTCCAAGGGAAATCCATTTAGAAAACAGAAAGAAAGGGGATTACAATATTGTAGGAAAGAAGGTGCAAGACAACGCATGGAAATGAAATCTTAAACGAGAACAAAGAAATAAAATGAGTAAATTTAATTTATCGTGAGTAACAATTAAACTGATGTACCTTATCCAAACACGACTACTCAGTGGTCTCTGTCCCACACGCGCTCTGTCCAGCCTCTGCTTGTCGACCGATGTGACATCACCAATACCTCCCAAGCAACACTAGGGGTACTCTTCTTCCCCCTGAGGCCCCTAAGCCCCAAAGAGGCTACGCACACTATACCAGAGAACAACTAGCACCCAACTCGCCTCGCAAGCTTGAGCTACCACTCGTTACCCAAGCTGGGTATCCAAACTCCCACAACATAAGTTAGTTAAGACAAAAATTTAGCAGCGTAACATTATGCAGAAATATGAGATCCATACTCCTCCTCATCCATCCTTTTTATATATATTTTTAAGTGATTTCTTTCCCAAATTCTCATTTAATTTCTTTTTCATTATTTTAATCAGAAAAAAACTCTGCCCTACACATGTCACCCATCCCCCTAGTTGCACCAGAAATTAATTTCATTAATTATTTAATTATTCATATTTCCCTCACCCACCAAAAAGCATTCCTAAAAATGCTCCTTGGTGTCACAATATTCCCTTACACATTTTAAATGACTTACACCTTTACTAAATTCCTAGTTGAGTTCATAATTAGAAAGTTCTTAAAGGCAAGATTCCTTACTAAGTTTAGGCATTCAACTTTTTCCTTATGTTTCTCTTTTTCTTTATGTTTCCCCTTTTTCCCTTAGTTTCATATTTCTTTTAAGTTTCCTTGTTTTCCCTTTTTAACTAAAACTCAAATTAGCAAGTGTAGAAAAACCACCTTTTACCCCCTTTTTCTTTTTAATTAATAAAATTTAATTAGCATATGTAGATAAAACAATCATTTCCCTTTTAAAATTTTAATCCCCCAATATAATTTGATTTTAATAAATTAATTGAATTTCTTACCCCCTTCTCGTTACATGTTTAATTATGATTATTATTTTTTACCACAAGTGTCACTTAGACCTAGATTTTAATTTCACTAGGCTAGGCGACATTTTTATTAGGAAATTTTTTTTTTTAAATCTTACTTGTCACATCATTCATTCTAAGGCCATCTAGGTTTATTCACTTACCAGTTAAAAATACGACGTTCCCTTCAGAACACACTAGGTGCTCCAAGGGTGCCACTCACCTCTTTCCATTTTCCTTGCACGACGTTCCCTTCAAGACACACTACATTCTCCAAGGGTGCCACTCGCCTCTTGACTAACTTGGTAGACATAAAAAACCCCTGGAGTCAATAGTCCACCAGGTGATCTTGTGGGAGGCTAAGGGCCTCTAAGGAATAAGGTCCCTGCCTTATTGTGCACCCCTTAGAATCATCATGAGCGATTGTTGCAGTCTTCCCTCACGGAATCGTGGGTCTTCTCAAACTAGGTAATCGTTAACCTATAGTTCGAGCCACGACAGGAGTGCTAGTAGGCTGTGGCAGGGCTTCTTTCCACACCTCTCCCTCAAAGTCTCTAGTTGTTGTGCATGACCCCTCTACTCCACATGTGATTCTAGTTGACAAGCTATCGTCAGCCTACATCATCAACGAATCATGTCAGCAATAATAATCAATCATCATAACATCTAATCATACGTACATATATCATATCAACAATAATAAAAACCCAATAGTCCACTCCCTGACTCGATCCAGAGTCTAAGGGGTTTCATTGATGCCTCTGCATTCTCGAGGTCCAAAGTCCTACACACTCAAGAGAACCCAATCAATAGCAACTGTCTATGTAAATACAAAAAATAACATATCATCATATCCATAATGCCTCATAATCATAATCAAATGACCAATAGTATAATAATTTGGATCACTTGCAAGCAAGTGTCCTCAAAGAATAAGTTCGCTCGGTGTGCGTAAGAGAGGGATGTTACAGTAAGATTCTTAAATGTGTTCATAAAATTTAGATGGGAATGTTCTCCATTAAGAAGTTTTGATGTATGATTTTTTTGTTGCCGACATTCTTTGTTTCCTTGTCTACTTTGTAGTATTGAAATGTATTGAGAGGTATGCACTTGAAAAATTACCAATGATTAATTGTGGATGAACAATGTAAGATTGAAATCTATGTAAGTTTGATATATAATATCTCTTCTTCTTGTGGTATTATTGATATTTCTTTGAAAATAATGACTTTATGGACATTTTGATTTATGGAAATAAGTTTCTCTTGAATGAAAATGCCCTTTTTGATAGTTGACTTAGATATATGTAGAGAAATCTTAACTAGAAATATGTTATTTTCTCTTGTTGTTATGTTTAGAATTGTTGTAGATGATGCAATATGCTAGTTAATGTATATTGTTTTTTTCATTGTTCATCAAATAGTTTGTTTGATGGTGGTTGATGCAATCTAAAGAGGAACACTTAGCCCTTCCAAATTTGATGAGGTTTGAAACTTGATGTATGCAAAAATGGAACCATGGTGTAAAATTGAATACATAATCTTGACTAAAGTTTTTATATGCCATGAGATGCCTCGTTTCCACTCTAAATGGATGAATAAAAATCAAATGAATTTCATGATGCCCTCTGTTAATGGATACTAATTTTCTTCTTGAGCCTGTTGTTTTTCTAAAAGTCTATTTTTTTTAGCGTTTGACACCCGCTAATTTTTTGTGTCATTTGATGGAGTGTTATAGGAGGTACAACCAAATAGGTATTGGTTATATTTTTCTTCATCAAGTAAGGGAATTTTATGTGGACTAAAGGTTGAAAGAGAGACATCTAGTAGGCCTAACATGTGGAGATCAACTAGAGGTGAGAATATCATAAGAAAATTCGATAAACACATGGAATTTTTTCTTGCTAAAAGGGGGTCATGTTCTTATGATTATGAGAGCATATATGATATCGAGGTTCCCTTGAGGTATAAACATATAGTGAAACGATGGGTAACCAAGGATGTTACTAAAATAAACATTGATTTTTGCATCAACGAAAGGATATACCACATTGCTCCATTGTCATTACATGGTTTGGGGCTATTTTCCATGGATGGCATAAATGTATGTTATGAAGGAATAACTGAATTGATGGAGTATGTCAGACTTTTTTACATCTACAATGATTAGATATGGCTATTCCAATATACAAAAAGTATGCAAAGATATGGCATGGCTGCAAATTGTATACAACTAAAAGAAAATGATCAACATAAAGGATCATTTATGTATATTGAAGGAAGGCCAAAAACAACGAGGAATATTGTGGGGTTTATAAACAGTACATGACCAGTGACCACAAATAAGCAACCCAATTGTGTATTTGAGGGGCATGATGGAAATCGTGTATTCGTATGTTCAATAAAATCAATAGCTCCAAGGGAGTAGTTGTTGATTGATTACAATTTGAATAGAATAGATACACGTAATGTTATTATGGGGGCGGTACATATACTATTTTACCCAACCTGTAATCAATGACTTATATTTTATTATTATCATTTATTGTAATATATTGTCATGCATGTTCTAAGTTACTACAATGTCCACACAAATCACTATGTATGTTCTTTAGTCACTCTTTACTTTGATGTTTTTAGCATTCCATGTTTTTGTCCCATGCCTAATATTCATGAACTAACTTTATTTTTCATACATTTTCCTAGGGTGACAGGGGAAAGGAACTAGCTTTATCACAATCCACATCTCCTCCTGAGGAAGACCTTATTGAAGAAGCAATTTATGCCTCTACCACCCCTATGGAAACAAAAAAGAAGCTTGTTAAAAAATTAAACACGGAACTCACTTCTTTTATTATGACTAAATCCTGGACATAGGAGAAAGATGAAAGAATGAAGTTCCTGGTGCATCAGATTCACCAATATGGGGTAAAAAAAATATTTAATTATCCCATTTATTTATTTAGGATTTTAATTTTTACACTCATACAAGTCCTTTATAAAAAAACTCATTATTTTTACAAGTGTTTTTGTGGGTAATGGATCATGATATGTGCGTGCAGAGCCCAGTGTTTGTACCAACATTGTTGGTACACTAAAACCGCATCATAATGGTATCCATATTGATACACCTGCCAATGTCAATGTTGGTAGTGAACCCTCTCACACGCTAGAATGTGAAGGGGATCATGTGGATGCAGAAGGTGACATTGGAAATATTGAAGCATGCTTTCCTGGATCGTCCCGTGTCATTAGCATGGGAATACAATCGATTACATTTTTGGTAGATGATGACCTGATCCCTGTGAAAATCCAAAGGCTTCCAGGTATTTATTAATTAAGTGTTTTAATTATTATGTAAAATCTAATTGAAAATTTTCATGCAATGTGCGATTATTTTAAACCAACAATAATATCATTTTGCAGGAAATAATATTTTTTATAAATGCATGAATGAGTTGAATTTGGATATGTTTAGGGCCACCATACGCACAAGGTGGAATCTCCAAAGTTTCAATTTAAATATAAACTCATTAACAAGTTGGTCAGCCTATTTGGTGAGGGCACCTTCAACAAATCCCGAGTCACCTCAAAAGCAGGCAAACCTTTAAAACATATGCAGGACCAATATAGGGTTCATATACAAAATAAACCTAAGTATGTGCGTCCTCCAATGATTCCAGAGAGGGAGTGGAAGGCCCTAATTAATTATGCAAAGGACAAGATGATCCAAAAACAAGGAAAGACACCACCTGACTCATGAAGGTATGTGACACTTATAATAATGTAATTATGATGCTTTATCATCATTGCGACATCTATTTACTTTTTTGAAACTTTTCCATACAGGCTCCCAGACACATCCAAAGCCACTATGACCAGGATAGTAAAACATGGGCAACACAAACTTGGCCTGGGTGGTTACTCGAAATTGTGTGCAAGAATTGTAAGTACAAAAAAATCGATTGCATCCAAATAATTTATTGTTAACAATTTTAAATTAATTTCACAGAAGAAGAAAAATTCACGTTGCTATACAAAATTATAGGGCTTGGAGTTCAAATAATCTCCAACACTGGAAGACCTCAATATTTCTTTCGAAAAAGGATATGATGTTTTGGTTGTGTTAGCGACATTATTTGTCTTGGGCTCAAAAAATACCCAGGACTGCAGGTTACACGGGAAGTGCCCCAGCGCAACGCGGGAGAATCTCTTTTCCGATCACAAGTCAAGCGAGTAGGTGAAGTTTTGATGTCAGTAGCCGAGATCCACCTACAAAATGGATTGACGTGCATCGGGATTTTTGGGCTGCCAAGTTGCTCGGGATTTAGCACGAAGGATAGCGCCAATAGTTCAAGGCAAATCTGGGTCATCCGATCTAGTTGAGACAGGTGGAAGTCAGTCGGCGTATCGGGGATCAGTGTTTTGGGAGACAAGGAGCCTCCCATTCTTTACAACTGAAATCGTTGATCAACGAAACGCTGAAAGCACCTTTGGAGCCAAGCCCACGGTCCTAGCACCAGGTCACATCAAGCGAGCCTATAAATGGGGGTAGCCCCCCTTTTATAATAGAAAATACTATCTGGGCCATTCATATGAAGGGCACGCGGCACACATCCATGTCACATCACCATTCAGGAGTTCAAGGGGCAAGTGCACCTCATCTTTGCACCTCCCAAAACCTCGAATCCTGAAACGCCAAAAATGCCCAGAATTAGGCTCATGGTTTTGGTGCCTAGTCACAAAGGAGCAGGCCTAAAGGAGGGGCGCTAATGTTTATCATTCGACAAGACAGGCCCCAAATCACCGAGAGTGATCTTATTCGTTCATCCTGGATGAACACGTGGTGTGTGATTAGGTTCTCCCGGCATTTCGCCCATCGCGATTTCAAAGCGTAAGGAACAGATATCTCATATCCCCGAAGCGGGAAGCATCGAATACGTCTTGGACCCAAACCCGCAGTATTTCCGAATCAGTTCAGAACCGTTAGATCAGTGGGGGGACACGTGGCGACCGTTAGGTCCTCCCGGCATTTCTCCCATCGCGATTTTGAAGAAAGAAGACTTGCTCCTTCCTATCCATGAGCCCCTAAACGCCGAAAGCACTCTGGAAGATAGACGTAGGGTCACGACCCATGGTCACTTGAGAAAGTAAAAAGGACTGTACAAAGGGGAGGCCAAAGCGCTGAGTTGAGTTTCAGAAGGGGGCATTGTGTTCTCCAGATGTCAGTTTGATGTAATGTAGATCCCGATACCTGCTGGGAATGAATGAAGAAGAAATAGGGTGGTTGAAACCTCCCCTCACTCATTAATTGCAAAGTATGGGTGTCCCGGCCGAAAGCCTGCCCGAGATGGTCTTTTGTACTGGTTCTTTTCATGGAATCTACGCTGAGTCCTCAACTCGCCAGGGAAGCCTGCGCATGCTAATTCATCATTTAAGGGATCAACTACCCCCTAGCAAGAACCATGCAGAATTAAGGTGGCATATGATAGAGGAGTGCAATCTAGATTTGATTGAAGAGACTCCTTGCCCCGAAAGTCCAGTAGGCCTCTATTGGGCAAATGTTTAGGAGTATATATACTTACTTTTTATATTTTTCAAGCTATAGATGGTAGAGCGACGCTCCCGATTGTAATGCTTTAACAGGGACTCTAGTTTTTTGGTTATGCATCTGTATGTAAGATTTCTTGTTTAATGAAATATAGTTTCCTTATTCCATCTAGTTTTCATCTCATACTGAGGGAGTTCATGATTGACTAATTCACATGAATTATTGCAGTTGTGTTATGATAAAGGATTTATTGTGGCACTATTGTATTCTCTGGTTTTCTGCGTTTGAATGTAAGAAGATCTTGCGTTTAAATGCCTTCTCCTACAGTCTGTTAGAAACCTAATGTTGACAATAGACCTTTGCATCTCTCTGATACAAGTCTTCCCCCTACTCACCCTAACTACAACTCAATGTCTGGAGTATATCTAAGACCTCACTTGCCCATGCATGCTTGACCTAGTTTCGGAGTTTAAACTATATCGTCCGAGTTTACTTCCATTCGATCACCCCTTTCATACACAAATCGTGACATAAACTGATGGGCGTCAGGCTCTGCTCCTGCTGCAATCCTGGAGTGACTTCCATCGCCAACAGGTTGAATGCAGAAAAATATTGCAGCAAAAGCAACCTTCCATCACTGAAATTGATACATAGGTAAATAAAATCAATGAAGATTATTTAAAATTTATTACTTGTACAATCTATTGATTATTGTCAATTGGTTTTATCCCAAGTGGTTTATGCGAAGGAGTGTTTCCCCTCCCACCAAGGTTATATTCCTTGAAGTGACAAGTTGTGCCCTTAATGGGTCTATTATATGCTCTTGTTGTTGAGCCCCAATATTTTGAAAATTCTCACACCCCCCATGTTCTCTCATAGATTTGGGGGAGGAATTACGTGGATGTAGCGAGTACCAATGGTTCTATGAACCACATGGTATAAAAAAATAAAAGAAACAATCTATTGATTATTATTCTCGACCATAAAGTAATTTTTTTGTTTTTTTTAAGTAGGTTGCAGCCAACGAAGAAACAAATGTCCCCACTAATGGGACAGATCCTAGTGATGATGGAGTCCCACCCAATGACGATGGCATGAAAATAGGTAGTGCAAGTATTTCATGTTGTATGCATTATAATTGACAACATTTATTTGAAAAAATTGTATTAATTATAACCTTTCATGTTTCAACTCCAAATCATGTAGAGGATGAGGATAAACAAGAAGAGGAACATATGGCTACATCCCAAACTACTATGCTTTCCTCCACTACTGAAGAAGCTAAATAACACTCTGATGATCTGTGCCCCCATTGGAGCAGCCTGGACGTCTTGAGTACATGACGAGGACGTCAATAATACATGGAGGGGAAAAAAAACTGGAGGGGAAGAAGGACTTGAAGACGTCATTGCTAAATACATTATAAAAATGAAGAAACATTTTTTTTTATTGTACTATAGTTATATAATTAGAAACATATTGAACCATATTGTGAAAGCATATTTTTTATGATAATATTTTTTAGATGAAGTATATTGCGTCTATGATTAATGAATGAATGATATATGTTAATGAATGAATGAATGTTATATGTTAATGAATGAATTTTATATGTTATTCAAAACCACATATGTTTCTTCATGAATTTGATGTTTTGCTGGCATCTATGCATGAATTTGAATGTGTTTCTTTCAACTATTTTGCATCTATGATTAATGTATGAATGGTATATGTTAATAAATGAATTAATGAATGTTATATTTTAATGAATGAATGAATTTTATATGTTAATGAATGAATGAATGAATGTTATATTTTAATGAATGAATGTTATATGTTATATGTTATTCACAACCACATATGTTTCTTCATGAATTTGTTGTTTCATTGGTGTCTAAGCATGAATATTAATGTGCTTCTTTCAACTATTTTCTAGTAGATAGATTGGGTACTGGGGAATTGAGAGTGACATGAGCGGGGTGAGGGGCCATAAGAGCTTCCACCTTCACATGGTTGGCCTTGTTCAGTAGAAAATAAATTAGGATTTGGATAATCTTGGAGAAAACCTCCCTCAATCCAACAACGAAGAAACAAAGTCAATGTTGACTTCATTGTTGCTCCATAAAATCGAGGGAGGTTTTCTCCAAGATTAGACTACTAAAATATTTTTTTCTCGAAACCAAGAGGATTTCATTCATGTATTCATGCAATCAAGTCTATTTAATTATTATTTAGTCATAAAAATGTTTTTTAATTTATTATAGTATTTTGTTGATTATTTAAGTGCTTATGTATTCTGATGATGTATTCTTCATTGTGATCAATCATGACCAATAAATTTTCAAGAAAAGGCAGATCTCCTCCTAGAGTGCTTCTTTTCTTGACTAGTGGGAGTGTTTCTCCAATATCAATGATTAATTTCTCTGATGCATTCTAAAATGTTGCAATTTTCTTAAAATTGTATGGACTAACAACAATCTTGAGGTTGGAGATACAGTATCAACCAAATTGGTAAGAAAAAAAACTCTAGATGAAGTTGAAGTAATTATCTTCCTATCTCCCACAAACTTCACACACTTATTAATTAAAATATAAAGTATTTCATGTTCAGAATAGAAACTATTTACCACATGAGTAGTTCTTGAATTACAAATATTTGTATCTTCAAAAAACACTTGAGCATTATTTCAAACAATTTTTTATTGCAACATTTAATAATTCCCACTAGCTACAACACGGTATAACAATCCAAACTAATACTCTTTTCATCTAATTTAGATTCCACACCCCAAACATTAGCATTCAAATATTTTAGAACATTCTTGCAAGCATATTTAACAATTGGTGATATAGTTCTAAGTTAACTCAAAGTAACCGAACCTATGTTTATTGATTCTACTACGATACTCTAAGCCATTCAAAGTTGTGGACAACGATCCATGTAGAGAATCCTTCACAATCTCTATATACCTACAATCAAAATTGCATTCACTCATGCCAATTCTCATGGCTAAATCAAGCAATATATTTATTTGCAAAGATGACAATAGGTCTCAAAGTTTGGTTTTTTCTTAGGACTGCAATTTGAAAAATTCAAATATCACATAGATGAATCAATACAATCATTGCAACGAGAGGTGATTTCTATATCCTCATATGAGGGAGATGTGTGTTATGCACCAACCACCCAAATATCATAAAAATAGAAAGAGAAGTAACTCTAGAAATTGAGAATGAGAGAGAAGATTGATATGCAACTTCCTTTTACAATATAACAAATGCACAAGATGAGTTGATCTCTAAAACTAGGTCTCCTTGATATATATAAGAGACAAAGGGTACAATTACAATTAAAGGGTATAACAAACTATTAAAGGTCTTAGTTGACCAATAGTAACAACACTAATATAACAATAGAAATGTAATAACTCAATATCTAGGGATTAATAATGTGTAATTCCTTTCATGCTCAACTTGGAACATACCAATAGCAGTTAATGTTTTTCTTAAATATACAATGTTG
>CBVK0100650365.1:0-11091 GCA_900067695.1 Picea abies
AATGAAAAAGGAATTTAATGAGAATTTGGGAAACTAATTACTTGAAAACTATATAAAAGAGATGGTGAAGGAGGAGTATGGATGATGATTTGGCTTGCGTAACGTTATGCTACTGAAATTTTATCTTGACTGAACTTTCTCTTGTGGGAGTTGGGATACCCAGCTCGGGTAACGAGTGGTAGCACAACCTTGCAAGATGAGCTGGGTGATAGCATTCAGTGTTATTGTGTGTGTGGCCTCTTTGCATCTCGGGGGGATTAGGGGGAAGAAAAGTACCCCTAGCATTGGATCATAGGTACCAGTGAGGTCACATTTGTTGGCAAGCGAGAGCTGGATAGAGCATGTGCGGGACATCGACCTCAGAGAATTTTCATTTGGCTAAGGTATGCCAGTTAAAGTTGTTACCTACAATGAAATTTAATTTACACATGTTTATTTTATGTACTCAGTTGAAGATTTCATTTCCATGAGATTTCTTGTACATGCATTCCTACGATACTTGTAATCCCCTTGTCACTTGATTATTTAGTAAGAACCCTTTCTATCCACTGTATCCTTTATTTATGAGTTAATGTCTCTTTGCGCGTGGCCAGAATGGGCACTAGACTCAAAAGATTTCCTATGTTCTTGTATCTCCTGCCTGCGTTTTCTTTATTCCTTGATTGCACTTTGATTTCATTATTTGCTTCTCCACGGAGAAGATCTATATGGAGAACGTGTTTTTATCCTGTGTTATGTGATCCTTTAAGTTATTATTCTGTGCCTGAGTAGTCAGCAATGAGACGAATCGACGGTCATCACTCTGGTGTTTAATGACTTAGATTCAAATGCCTTGCTTTCCTGTGCATGGATAGTAAATGTAGGATCATTCTCTACCCAATAAGGAATTCTCTCCTGGGTGTTTATTCTCTCCAGTCCACCATCATTGATTCTCTACGTTGATTATCAGAGTTGTTTTGGTTCTCTGTGTCTTGATTGATTAAACTCTGATTATAATCTGCGCTTTTAATTTCTTACACTTTGGTAAATCTCTGCATTTTTTATTGATAAATCCTAGCGTTTTCTTTCTTGATAAATCCCTGCATTTTGAATGGTGAAATCTCTACATGTGAATGGTAAAATTTTGTGCATTGAATGGTAAAATACCTGCATCTTTGATTGATTCATTTTTGAATGATTAAACTATGTGTTTTCCTTGTGAATGAATACCTCTTCTTTTTGATTGATTCATTTCTGAAAGATTAATCGATGAATTTTATTTTTGAATGTTTAACTCTACGTTTAGAATGATTAATCGTTGAAGTATTAATCTACAATTCCTCGGCTCCTTGCAAAAAGGGGATATATCTCTTTTTTTCTTTCCCAACGAATGTGGGCGAAGCATACCCACCCTTTTTCGTTCTCCTTTCCTAAAAAAATTAGAGTTATCAACGGTGAATTTCTTGGCGAATGACCCAGCAAGGGTAGTGCCCTTGGGTGATTTTTCTTGGTGTTTTCACCCAACGATTCACCCTATAATTACCTAGTGATATCAATAGATTTATCAATATATTTATCAATAGTTTTATCAAAAGATTTATCAAGAGTCTTGTTAATAGACAATGCTATTGTTGTGGACAACGACTTTATTGTTTTTACACAACATTTTGGTTATGGATATTATTGTTCTTTAGTTTTGGATCCTTATGGTTATTTACAAAGCAATATTATATAACTCTGTGATATCATATGTTTAACTCTGCGATATCATATATATAACTCTGCGGTATCATATATGTATCTATGCAATATCATATACTAATATACAACAATATAATATAATTAATTGACAACAATATCATATTTAATGGACAACAATAAATGATAGACAACCATTATTCATACATAGCAATATATCTGTTAGACAACGATATCAAACCTAACAACCATCTATTAATAAACAACGATATGGATTGTTAACAGTGATTATTAATGGACAACGATATGATTATGGACAACACTTTTACATGTGTATGAAAACCAACTTAATAATAATTGTGTGTTTATGTTGTGTTGACAATCATGGTTAATCTCCTTATATTCTTTTGGCACAAGGGCAAACCCAGGGTTCAACACTTCAACAATATACCAACAAAACCCTAACTATCGGCCCTTTTGGAAACACCTGTGAATCAGATGAGGTCGTACCTGAGGTAGAGTCATGGGTGGTTGCAGGAATCCAGTGTCTGAAACCTTAGTTGGGACACAAATCTGTGATTGTGACACTTTAACAGAGCACTTAGCAGTTATAGTTCATTAGTATTTATCCTTTGTTTATAGTGCAAGTAAACCCTAATAACAGAGCATCGCAGTATTCATCCAGATCTAACATATTCAAGCACTAAGCACATTTACATAGGTTAGATCTAGTATTCATTCATATTATCCATCACTAAGCTATTGTATCAAATTCATATAAGAATACATAAGTGTACTAAGAATTAATCATATGAACAATAAAACAACCATAACACAGGATATACGTGGTTCACCCCCAGCCTGGGGCTACGTCCACCAACTCTTCTTCTCTTTTATTATCTTCTGTCAATCTTCTACATGCACAGAGCCACAAAATCCTACTCTGCATAGGATAGGATATATATGCGCACTTCGCTAGATTCTCCTTCCCGGAGCTAGGTTATATCACAAAGCCTTTACACAGTCTCTTACAGTTACTTGCACTTAGCTCTGCAAGTTTTCAACACAGCATGCACAAATCATTTACAACCTGCCTTTAGCACAACATCACGCAGCTACATATCTTGCATTAGCACTTAGCATAGCACCAAGCCATTAACCACTAGTAACTACTTCTTATATCACATAAACATTTATTTATACATTACAAAGGGCCTAAACATGGGTAAACCCATGGACCGAAATCCCCATACCCGTTACATATCCCAAAACCCAAAAATACCTAAATAAGGGGCTGAGATCCCACGATCTCTGCTTTGAATTGCACTCCTCGTTCGACAGGCTGTCGAAGTTCCAAAATAGGTCAAACCTGACCAAGGATCTCCAAAAATTGGTCAAGGGCCAACATATCTCATAAGGGATTTGCGTGGCCAAGGGAATAATGTAGGGAGCAGGTGGGTTTTTCTCTTGGATATACTTGATTCTTGGGAAGTATCTGGGTTCGTTTGTTGCAGTTAAGGTTTTATTGATGGTCTTGTTGTTTCATTATTGGATCGGTAACTCTTTCTTGTATTAGATTTCTTTTAACCTAGATGCCACCCTTCCTCTATGTACTCTCTCCACTATTTCCTGGTTCTACTTATTCATAGGGAAGCTCCAAGAAAATGACCATATTCATGGCATATTTTGCATTTTAAGGGTAATTGCTTATAACCCAGTTTTTGAATATGGATCCAATCATCCAACTTTAACTTGATTGCTTCTAGGAGGCAATTTTCTAGAACAACTTCCACACAAATCCATGCATAAGAGAACATGCTATATTTAAGTTCATCTCTGTCAATGCATTTTCCAAGGGAATCCCATATACTTTGTGAAACCTCATCTCCCCAATAATGAAAAGTCATATGTTGAAGATGAACCCATATAGGAACCGCTGAGGGGATGTCACTTTTAGGATCAAAGTCCAAAGTCCATATGTTTATATACATGCCTCTTGGACCAAAAAAATATGGGCCATTTCGGAAGATAACATCCCTGTCTTTTTCAATTCAGAGTAGAAAATAAAGAAACCCTTACCACAGAAAAATAGGTCATTCTTCCCTGGATCAAGGGCTACTAGTTCCTCTAAATCTAAAGATCCATCTATCGAGGAGAGGGTCATAGCCCCGGGAATTTTCCGATCAATTCCCTAGAAGAAAATGATAAGCATTTTCTTCTAGCGGTAACTCTTGGGATTGATACCTTTGAAATACGGTCCAACTTCTTAATGAATTGGGTGTGTGTGGACTGTGTTGTAGGATTTCTCAAGGATCCAACGATTTGCTTGAAAGTTGCAATATCATCTTCAAAATTTGGAGGATGATATGGATATGATCCATCCATGGAAGGAGGAAACCAACAAAGGTCGGCGACGTGATAGGGTTTCTTCAGAGCGAGCAACACACTAGGGTATATTCTCCTCATAACATCTCTTGTTTGAATCTTATGTCAAAATGTACTTTCAAATTATCTAAAATCAATTGAATGTTCTTGCAAAGAAACTTCAATGTCTCTATTTTTATTTACATATTCTACAAGTCAACTTTCAATTTATTTCTCTGTATACTTGGTCATGCTATTGAACTTCTCCATTGATATACCCTTTAATATTTTTACAGGCTCCTCAAATTGTTCCCTTGTCATTAGAATAGAATTTGAAATCGATTTAAGATCTTGTACTTCACTAGTACTTCCTACAAGGTCTAACTCGACCAACTTCGAATAAGCTTCCCCCTTTCTAACACTTAAAATATCAAGATCATCTAATAACTCCTTTAAGGTTTCAATTCTCTTTATCCAACATGCCTTCAATTGTTTTACACGTGTCAGGGATGGAAAATCTTCTTCTTTTCTCCTGAGTTTAGTCATACCACAAATTTTTAGAACAAATGTAATTACAACATCTTTATAAAAACCTTCATCATTTTTTAGGTCAGCTTGTAGATATTCTCTAAAATTTTGAATCTTGGAACCCAAAGAGACAAAACTACTTTCTAAATCCCATGTCTCTATAATGAGAGGCATTCTCTTCTTTATGTTTTCTTCAGTATAACATTTAACTACAACCATGGATGATTTCAGGGGCTAAATTTCACTCATGGGCTAATTTTCCATGGTTTTTCCAAAAACAAGATTCGCTATTCTCTAAGTCAATTCCATTATTTTGTTTTGTATGGCGTGGACCTGTTGTTGAGTGGTGTGTTGTTCCTGGGATTGATTCATCCTCTCAACTACTAAAAAAGGTTTCAACTATGCATGTACTGTCACTTCTTGCTGCTTTGCCTCTTGGAGCTATGACTCTGGTGCCTTTAGTTCAGGGTCTTCAGTAAGTCACTCATAGGTCTATGCACTTCTACTACTAGGTTGTTTACATTCAGACACTAATGCTTTGATCCTCTCAACTGTGATCTGGGTAATGGCTTCTCTTTGGTCTTGCACATCCTACGGGGTACTTGGCATTGTTTGTTGGCTTCTCTTTGGTCTTGCACATCCTACGGGGTACTTGGCATTGTTTGTAGCTCTAGGTCTATTATTCTATGTTGAAGTTGTTGGATAGCTTCAGCAAGTTGTGCTACTTGATGCTCCACTAGGTCTTCTACCTTTTTCTCTAAGCCTGTCACAGAGAAAAGTGATTTGCTGACTTCTTCTTTGACTCCAAGCTTCTCTACGAGCAACTGTTGTTTCTCTTGTTGGATCTGCGCTCTCTCCTCTTCAAACTTGGTTTGGAGGTCATCCTTCTCCTGTTGCACAACTTGACATTATTCTATCATTTCCTCTTGTGCTTGCTTTAGGGCCACTATGGTGTGTTCTTTCTCTTCTTGTGCGTGACGAAGGTGGGCTTCAGTCGCATCAACCATTATATGGAGTTGGGCAGTCTCATCTCCCAACTAGTTCCTATGATGGAGGGGGTGCAGTGAACATTATGTGGCTGGAGTGAAGGGCCTGCTGTAACCCTCTTAGTTCTGTCTCAATTCTCTCATAGATGGTTGTTGGTTTGGCTTCATTGTTCTATAGAATGTCCTATGAGGTGTCTAATACGATTGTGATGATGAATTCAAAGTCATCAAGCGTGAGTACAGTCTGCAGCTTAGTCTTACTAGCTCTGGATTTCTTCCGGGAAGTAGGTTTCGTGGGGGAAACCATCCTTTTCTTAGAGAGATCAGCCTCATCAACAGGATCCCTAGGTGGTGTTACTTTACCTTTATTTTATTGATCTTCTTTTCCATTGGTCTCTTATTTATCTACCTCATCATCACCTCCTCGTTTAGGTGATTCTGAAGCAGTTTCTTCTGATGCACTGCTCAGGTTTTGTACCTCTTCAGTCTTCTTTTATATTTTAGGTCTAGGTGTATCATTCTCTTCGTAAGTGGCCTCCAGATTCCAATTAGTTCAGGATAGGACATTTATGTAGGGTAATTAGGGATAAGGAGCTCTACAGACCATTCCTTAGTTATCTCTTCTAGGTCCTCCTTTGTGAGATTATAGTATGATTGCAACTCTTCTTTATCCTCATCTGTGCACGCAGTGATATAGATAAAGTGTTGATCTATGTGAAACTTCATGAGGAGTATGAACCGGTGCAAGGTGTTCAATGCCATACGAGGGACATCCCCAATAGCTTTCTTTAACTGGAAATAGTATGTATGAAACACTAAGTTCGACTGCCATTGTTTTCCCATATCGCTCGAGTACTAGAGCATGGTGAACTTTGTAGTGAGCAGCTCGAACAGCTCAATGTCTGGGAAGGTTTCCCCTTCTGGCATCTCCCACGAAGTAAACGTGATGAGGATCAGTAGCCAACTAAAATGGAACTCATAGCCCTGATCCTGAGCTTCATAGAAATCCAATTCTAGCTGGTTGAATAAGTACTTCGCCCAGTTCATTTGGAGTCCTTCTACACATTTTCTGGAGAGGTCAACAACAAATCCTGTTACCTACATAGGTCTGTTCTTTCTCACCAGTTTTCTTATGATCAACTAGAAGGCCAAGAACATTGCGCCATTCTAGATGGAATATACCTTGTAGCCTCGCATCCCCTTTTCTACATCGCTATAGGTATCCTTAATTCTCTGTCTCTGTGCCAGGGTGTGGTCTATAACCTTCCCTGGGTAGAAGTCTTGTGGGTCTGGTCCCTACATGCTCAATCCAGTGATCCTATGGATCAACATCGGATTGAAAATGATATGTCTATCCAACCATAGATAGCCACCATGGAAGCATGAAAGCAGGAGCTTAACAGAGGCGTTAACCTCTTAGTGCCTTCAAAAATGTGGAATCTTCATTACATTCAAAAGGGTGGGCTACGCGAGGTTCATGGTCCACGGCTGAGGGATGATCGTCGTCTTATTTCCCTTCGTCTTGGTCAGATATTTGTGAGGTGTGAGCATGCCATAGCTCTTACAATCTCCCAGGTTATAGTTATTAATATTCAAGGTTGGAATCCTCTCTAGCTGTGGTCTAACTACACGTATCCCCTTTAGGAGATACACAGTGATGATGGTGTAGACAAAGTCCCTCGAGACACTGTCACAACTCACTACACCGACCAGGGGTGGGATGGATGGTAATAACTTCTCATTCATCAAGTCATCTCTATGCTTGGTTCTTTTCTCAGTCGCAGCTCAGGATGGTCTGGATCCATGAGCAGTTGATGGGGAGGCTTTCACTCCTCTTGTCAATGAAGCTTGTACGCCCACAGACATTACCTTTTCAGTCATGAGGTCGATGAGTATCTCCTTCACAGACTCTTCAACCGTGCTAAGTTCTTCAGACATACACGCTCATGGCTGACTATCTTGGGTTGAAGAGAAACTACTCAAGATGGCGATAGCTCAATGATCACTGCGCAAAATCACTAATCTGTGAGCTCAGATAATAATAGGTGGAAAAAGTGTTATCGGTGCAAAGCTCGATGGACTAAGTAGACAACTAGGTAATGGATCTTTCCAACGGGAGAGAATATTTCATTAATGCAGTTATGTCTATTATGGCGCGGTCCCAACGGTCCAATGGTGAGCTTTCTGGTCATAACTATTTTTCTAACCATTCGGGTCGTCGGGCTAATGATTATAATGCCTCCAATGGTCATATTGCTTCCCCATGGAAAAGTGCCATGTTGTGTTGTGCTGGTATCCCGACGAAGTTCAGATTCTAGAATCCTTTCTTCTACGCAGTTCCTTCTGGAACTTTCTGTAACTTTTCTATCTTTGATTTCTTCTTATTGAGCTTTCTAGCCTTCTTCCCGGTGATCTTCGTCTCAATATTCCTCTTTCGTGATCCTATGGATCAATGTCGAATCGATGGCGATGCACCTGTCTAGCCATAGATTGTCTCCATGGTAGCATGATAGCATGGTGCCTTCCAAAATGTGGTATTTACATCACATTCAAGATGGTGGACTGCGCGAAGTCCATAGTCCATGGTCAGGGGATTATTCTCGAGTTATTCCCCTTCATCCTAGTCAAGTATCTGTGAGGGGCAAGCATATTGTGGTTCTTGCAGTCCCCTAGGTTGAAGTCATTGAATTTAATGTCATGATATTATTTTACTATGTTCTAACTGCACGTATCCCCTTCGGGAGGTATGCAGTAACCATAGTGTAATCAAAGTCCCTCGGGACACTGCCACGACTCACCATGCTGGCCAAAGTTGAGATGTAGTTAGGTAGGATAGTTGGGATTAACTTTTTATTCGCCAAGTCATATTGATGCTTGGTTCTTTTCTCTGCTACAACTCAGGATGGTCCGGATTCACAAGCAGTCGATGGGGAGGCTTGCACTCCTCTCATCAATGAAGCCTGAATCCTTGCAGACATTACTTTTTCAACCATTAGATCAATTAGAACTTCTTCAACCAACTTCTCTATGGAACTAAGTTCATCTGACATGCAAGCTCAAGATCAGATGACTTAGGTCAATGATTGGATGCTCAATGCAATAGATAAGGTGGTGAAATATTAGTAAACACATCGCGGTAGAAATGAGTTGGATTGGATACAATTCTCAAAAGTGTTCTTGGTGCAACAGACAATGGAATAAGTAGACAATGATGTAATGTATTTCTCCAATGGACAAGAGACCTTCATCAATGTTGTTATGTCTGTTGCGGCATGGTCCCAATGATCTGATGGTGAACTTTTTGTATATAACTTATGTTCTAACTGTTTGGGAGCATCAGTCTAACGGTTATAATGCCTTCAATGGTTATATTTCTTCGCCATGGTGAAGTTCCATGTTGCATTGTTCTGATATCTCGGTGAAGTTCCAGTTTTGCAAACCTTCCTTCTGTGTTGTTCTGATATCTCGGTGAAGTTCCAGTTTTGCAAACCTTCCTTCTGTGAAGTCTCCTCTGGAACCTTCTACAACTTTTCTATCTTTTCTCTCTTCTTATTGATATTTCTAGCCTTCTTCCCTATGATCTTTGTTCTGGTATTCATCTTTCCATTCTGATTCTTATCTCCTTTTGGCATAGTAACTTCGCACTATTGATGGTCTTTACTAGGGTTCAAGGGTAATAATTATTCTCTGTATGGGGTAGGTTCTCTACTCTGTTGTAAGTCTTCTTGTGTTCTTTCAACTTCGACATCCATGTTTCTAGTTTGAAATAGATTCAACTTGTTCTCCTGTTCTTCAATCAAGTGCGCTATCCTCTTAGTCATGAAATATTTTAATTCTTGTTTTTTTTGTTCTAGGACTTCCTCTTCTTTTCCTCTGGTCTAATCCTTCTCAATCCAGGTTTTTCCTAGTAACATGGAAAATGGGGCATTGTTCTCAATAAATTTAACAACCTCAAATTATTCCTCTGTCAAAGTTCCACAAGAATTCATAGATATTTGGGTGAGTCGTCCACATAGGTTTATCAACTTTCCTCTAAATAATCCTATTCCTCCCAGTGAGGGACTCATAGCAGGCTTTCCCAAAATTTCCCAAGTTCTTTTTGTTATGATATTCACCCGTGTTTCCTCATCCAGGACACATTCAATGCCGAAGTCTCCTATTCTTGTTTCTATGCACTCTTTTTCTTTGAACATCTCTGATAAGTTGACATTTCGATGATCATTCAGGGTTTCTTTCATTTGTAGTAGTACATTCTCTAATTCTGTCTGAGGTTTTTCCATGGTCTTAGTTTATTGACCTTCCTGAGGGTTTTCTTGTCTCATATTAATTATTTCAACCTTAGCAATAATTCTAGGGAAATCCAAAACTTCATGGTCCATAGTTTTACAACAAAGGCAACTAGGTCTTCTATCAGGGCATTCCATAGCAAGATGTCCCGATCTTCTGCAACTGTAACAAAGAGTTAATCCTCATTTTCTTTTAAATGATACCCAACCTTTCTTGTACTGTGCACTAGGATCATAGTAGCTAACTTGAAAAAAAATATTTCCAGGATCCTACATCTATTTGTTCATCCAAACATTTTTTCTATGCATGGGGATAACATATCTTTCATTATTCTTATCAGATCTACTCATATCAAATATTATTTCTTCTAGTTGTGCCCTAGTTTTCAAGATAAGATAAAATGTATCAAATATACCTAGATCCATACTTTCGAAATAAAAATTTCCACTTATCTTACCTTTCATAAAGAAAAAATATTTTAGATCTTACCTCTTTAATCAAAAGTTTTCACTGATCTTACCTATTTTCTTCAAATCAGACTTCTCTTCTTAGCACAGAGATTTTACAAGTCAAGTAGAATATTGTGCACTAGGGAAAATGATCTATGCACATATCTTTCTCTTTTATTCAGTTCCTAGCAGTCACAGTTTCAAGTCGGATCTACGCACAGAGCTTCCTTTTCTTCAGTTCCCAACAATCACAGTTTCAGGTCGGATCTATGCACAAAGATTCCTTTTCTTCAGTTCCCACCAATAATAGTTTTAGTTCTCGGGAACAAAACCCTTTGTTGGCATAGCGGTAGAACCAAGGTTCAATGCTTCAACAATGCACCAACAAAACCCTAACTACCAACCCTTTTGGAAACACTTGTGAAGTAGATGAGGTCTCACCTGAGGTAGAGGCAAGGGTGGTTAAAGGACTCCATTGTCTGCAACCTTAGTTGGGACATAGATCTGTGATTGTAACACTTTAACAAAGCACTTAGCAGTTATAGTTCATTAGTATTCAGCCTTTGTTTACAGCACAGATAAACCCTAATAATAGAGCATCGCAATATTCATCCAGATCTAACATATTCAAGCACTAATCACATTCACATAGGTCAGATATAGTATTCATTAATATTATCCAGCAATAAGCTATCATATTATATTCATCTAGCATACATAAGTGTACTAAGAATTAATCATATGAACAATAAAACAACCATAACACAGGATATACGTGGTTCACCCCCAGCCTGGGGCTA